>QFDD01114903.1:0-26834 GCA_006871305.1 Vachellia collinsii
AATATGTTTTAAACTTCCCTTTCATTTAATTATTTCTGTAATTCTTTGTTTTGGACTATCCTAAAGCAAACTTAGTCAGATATAAATTATACTTTTGTACCTTCTCATATATCCTCATTTTCCTATAGATAGATAAGTACACAACTTGAACTTAGTCATCTTCAAATTGATGGAAAGCTTATATTTGCAAATATATCAGGCAAATGCAGTCTCAAGTTATGAAAATTCCTTCCCAAAAAGAAAATATAATTATTGCATATAAAATATAAGTGCCATGCATCATGTATTCATGCAATTTTGCAATGTTGAAATATGGATGATCAATGTTAAATTGCTAAGCTATGATAATTTGATTGGATGCACTTGCGTGCGAAGACTGTAAATGAAGTCAACATCAGTCAAACATCATAAGGAAATGAGAGAAAGTGGTATGCAAACTATGCATATAGAAAGCCTCATATACAATAAATTTAAAAATGGTAATTTAATACTATAGCAATACTATTTTTCCCTTCACAGAAAATAATTATAACAAGATGTATCTTCATCTCTTGACTTTGGTAGAAAATACATGCCCGCTGTGATGTAGAATACATAATCTAACCCTTAAGAATATTATTTTTACAGCAAAACGAAAATATCAGACATAAAGGCAAAGAAGAATGGCGCCCTTCACATATACATGCCTGACAACAAATTTCTATTTTTTTTTTTTTTAACAAAACGCTTAATTAACAATTAACGAGCAAAATTTTTTTTTAAAATAAAAGAATTCAAGAAAAAAAAACAGGCCATAATTATTAGACTTATCATAAAAATTATCAGAATTAATGGAAAAAATTGTATGAGTTTGTGGATTGTCTCGTTTACCCATTAATCCACATGGGTCTTAGATTGAAATTTTGGCAACCCATCTAAAAATAGCATGGCCCAATCTTGCAATATGGGCCATCTGTATCGGTATGGATCGGCCCAATTGCCTCCCTCTAATCAGGACCAATTGGCAATTGCCATGACGCGTTGATGGTCGCAAATGCCTGTCATGGGGAATTGAATAAGACAAAGGAGTTACACACACACACAATCCGAGATCAACTAATTAGATCTGGACATACCTTAGCCCCTCCCGATCTGGATATTTGCCTCAATATTCAGTAAGAATGACAGAACCTTCAGAGAATGATTGCTCTGTTTACCCTTGCAAATTCTTTTTCTTTTTCACCATACTATTCAATTTTTTTTGGGCGAACAAAATATAAAATTTGTTCATTTTTCTTTTCTGTTTTTTTTTCAGTTGAAGTTAAATTATTGATGATAGTGTTACAGGTTTCAATTTGAATCAAGTAGATTTTATTATTAAACAAAATTCTAATTAATCAGTGATTATAAAATGTTGATAAATGTAATTATAATTAAATAGGCTTCAAAATTTATATGAAATGTTGATTCCCTTAACATTAACAACTTCTTTCTCTTTGTTGTTGGAGTAGTGTGATGAATAATTGTTACTGAGTGGAGGGCCACACAAATCATTTCCAATGAAACTTGATACTTCAAAGCTTTGTAATTGGGTTCCCATTAGAATTTTTCCCATCAAATTGTTGTAAGACAAGTTAAGCATGTTCAGAAAACTCAATTTGGACATGTTTGATAAAGGATCTCACCTGAAAGATTATTTCTTGAAAAATCCATGAACTTCAATGATTCCATATTGCCAATACTTTGAGGAATTTGGCTAATAAAATGATTGTTTGAAAGGTTCAAATAACGAAGTTCCTCAAATCTTGTAAGCTCAATTGGTATCTTTCCGGACAATTCATTATTTGAAAAGTCTATGTATGTGATAAGACCAAGGTTGGTGCTCTAATCATAAACTCTTCCTTTCAACAAAACCAACATGAGATAAGTTAAAATATGTCAAACTTGTCATTAAGTCAAGAAAAATAGGAATTTTCATACCTCCAAAATAATTCACACTTAAGTCCAAATAACTTAAATGCTTCAAGTTAAGCAAGGAGGGATGTACCTCACCAAACCTTGATGTCACATATTCAAACTCAGGAGGAGGTGGAGATGAGAGGGGAACTCAACATGTCCTGTGATATTATGACAAACAAATGAATCCTAGTTATAGCAATTTGTATAAGGAGACCAAGAGACAAACCTATTTGAAGGACATGCGAGATGACATTTCATTTGAAGTAAGGCATCTCGCTCATTTGGAATGCATTGAATTTCATTGAATACTCTAGAGACGCATAGATAAACATTTGATAAGGCAAGTATAATGAAACAAAAACAAACACAACAATATGGGAGGAACCACCCATGACAACATTAGATAGAGATTTTTGCTAACAAATATTGTGCTTTGATGTACGTGCATATGGATCATTAAAAAAGAGCAATTAATTTATAATGTCATTCTGTGGCCCTCAGTTGACCAAAAGTCACCTCCTTCATCATAAACTTGTAAATAAATTTAGTATTTGAGCTCTAGAAAACATATTTAAGGATATAAAAGTTTTTCAAATTAAAAATTGACTTAGCCTATATTTTGGTTGGATACTACATTACCTATTAAATACAATATGCCTAGGGATCCATTTGATCCTCTTCATCCTTTTCCCCGTCTCATTTTCTTCTCATAATATCATCTATGCTTTTTGGTTATATTATATTATAATATTACATAAAAACAAAACATGTCAATTTTTAATTTGAAAAGTTCACAACTATAAACTACTTAAAAATAGAAAAAATATTGATGTTACAAAATACTGAATCTGAGGCGTTGATTTTTAAATTAAATTTGAGGATGAGATTTGGACAAGAAAATGAGGAAAACAAAATAAGGAAAGGATCAAAATCCGTCTTACAATATTGAATAAGAGTAATGCAGATAAATACAAAAGATATTTTATTTATACAAAAGATAAATAATGAAAAAGATAATTAATGGGGTCATTCTCTCTACACACGTGTTTGTTTATATGTATGAATTAAAGTTGACTATAGACTAATAAGCAACCACACGATTAGTCTCAATATGTGGGAGGAAATGAGAAAGTGGCATGTAAGTGTATAGAAAGCCTCATATATAATAAATTTAAAAATGGTAATTGAATACTATATCAATATTATTATTCCCTTCACAGAAAAAATTAGGAAAAATCCCTATATAATATTCCTTCAATATGGAAATTTCAAGATGGTGCCATGAATAAGTATAAGGCAGAAATTAAAGCAGGTAGGAATCTGGGATTTTGAATTTTGGTGCTTTTAAAAAATACTCCTGTTGTAAAAAAAAACAAGAAGAAAAAGATAAAAACACCCTCTCCCGCACATTTTTTGGGACTACGCATTTTTTTTTGGTTCAAATGGGAGTCAGGTTGGTGGAGGTCTACCTTGGTTTCTCAAAAATTTGATGGCCATTAGATCATAAAACCACTTTAATATATAATGCATATAAATATATAACATATGTAATCAATTAATGTTTTACAGGATGACAACATTTGTAAATGTATTGATAATTTAATATTAAAGTTTATTATTACAATTAACAAATTTTATATTTGTAAAAATTCAATTAATTGAATGACAGTGCGAGATATTAACTACACTTATCAATTTTTATAAATAAAAATTTAATATTTTAATCGTTAATTATACTAATATGAATGACATATCTCAATTAACAAATATTACAAGTCTAGTCAACGATTAACCTCTGAACACGTACCCTCTAACGTTCATATTAAGTCATCTGAACGCGTACCCTCTGACATTTTAAGTCCTCTCCTGGCCTTCTTGCTTCCTCTTTACGTTCCCCTTCGCACGTTACGCCTGCGTGGATCCTTGCTCTTTCGTGCGCCTCACCGTCGCCAATCTTGCCTTCAAGATTCCCGTCACCTCCAAGCCTGCTCCCTCCCTCGTCCATCCCTCCTCCTCCCCGTTTCTGCTAAATCAAACTTAAGAATTTCCCTCTTCAAAAAAACTAATATTAAATTAAAAAAAAGCATTAATAGCATGTGAATGAAACATGTGTGAACTAAACATAATTTAATAAAATAGAGTCACGATTAAACTATAAATATGATTGTATTTTACTATTATTTTTTTTAAACACAATTATTTATCTACACGAGACTATTTAAAACACTATTATACACTAAATGTAAGCATATCTCTTAGTAAGAATTTAAAGATTATTTCAACCAAACACAATTTTGGGCAAAAAAAAAAAAAACCAGACACAATTACTTTTATTTCCAGTGTTATGTGTTGTTCAAGATTAAAGCCCATGAACCCATATCCATGGGAAAATATGAAGAATGCTAGTCATTGTTCCATTTCTTTCTTCCTTTATTTTTATTTTGGGCGGACAATGTTCCTTTTAGTGTTTCTTTTCCAGTAATTCTTTCTTTTGCAATATCCTAAGCTTGAATATGCGCGCTATTGTGGAGTGACTTTCTCAGCGGCTCAATTCTTGTCGTTAATGGAGTTACGGCTACATGAGTGTGTCAAAATGGAAAAGTCTCACATTCTTCACAATTGTGGAAGCACAAAAGTATGAAGACTAACTTGTGATTTTGAACTAGTAAATTGGCAAAAAGGAGGAGTGGGTTCACTTGCACAAAGGCTAAACACTTTTTATGAGAGATTTCTTGAAAAAAAATAAAAAATTTGTTGACCTTTTGCAAGAAGTCCATATGCACCGCTCTTGAGTTTTCGAGCATCTCCTTTTTTTCCTCCTGTATATTCTTCTGCCGAAATACACCTCCCTTTCTTTTTGTAAGAAGAATCTGTTTAACTTTAGGGAGTGTTTTGAACAAGGAAACTGGATTCTTTTAATTATCTCCCACAATTGATTAACGACGGCATTAAAGAGATTCCAAAACCCTGTGATGAAACCGACATTTTGCTCATCATCTTTGAAATAGGACCTTCAATGAAGCTACAAAAGCGGAGAAAAGAGTACATCAAGCTCTAGTGTTACTACCAGGTCCCATCGTTTCTCAACATATATCTCCCTCATCCTCCTCAATACCACCTAAGCTTCTTGTCAATTTTGTACTTTCTTGCTGATGAGTCAATATTTTAGTGTGCTTTTTTGGAGTTAAATCTAGGGAGATAATTGACTATTTTTGGCATTATGGACTAATTCAATAATGAGTGCACATGAGGGAAGAATTTGGTGACTGTCAAGTGAGAATGTCCATTTTAGACATGCAAGTTGATCCACGTTATTACAGGGGGCAGAAGTGTGAATTCATGAGCAGAAAAGCCAATTCCAGCAGGAAGGGAAACAGACTCCACCAGAAAGGGAGTTCCACCACCAATGGAAACACGTTTCCATCAGTATTGTAAAAGACCATCCAGATTAAGATTCTGAAATGAAGTAGTTGGATTCACGGCTAAGCCTAGTGTAGATCCAGTTTCTCATCTTTTACTTTGTAACGATTCTGCTAGTTGTTAGATTTGATATGGAGTTTGATATATCAGATTGTGACCTGTTCTAAGCATTTTAAATTTATAACAAGCGATAAGTATAAGTACTTATAATAAACTCAGTGGTTGAACGAAGATAATCAGTGTAATAGAAGGATTTCTATCCTTTTTCATATAGAGACACTGTGATGAAGTCTCCCACATTTGGAACTTCAACCTTCCCCCTTCGTATTATCTCAACACAGACTTCCTTCGTTTTCTACAGGAGGTATACTTATCAGATGAATCCTTATAGGTTCATCACTATATGGATTTTGATAATACTACTCCCTTGATCCCTTTAAAGGATTCCGTTAGAAAGCTTACCTTTATATTGCTTTAGATAATATTTGTAAGCATGAATACTGAATGTTGCAGGAAGTAAAGGATATTTATTATGAGGACAGAGTACAATATTTGAGTGCCAGGAGAATTGTTTGATGATCTTCTCCTCTGAGTACAAGGCTTTATAGAGCTAGGCATTCCCGACTCTGTTTTTTTTTCCCATCATTACACTTGTTGGCATACTGTTACACTGTCGACAGGCTACAATATTGTTGGCATACCGTTACACTTATAACAGTACTGTAGCTGTCGGCAATTCACTGTTTGTCGGCAAAATATTGTAGTGTCGGCAATTCACTGTTTTGTAGAGTCGGAAAAATGGCGGGCCGGCCCGATTAATCCCGTTTAAATCGAGGGCCGGACATGTAATTTAGTGTAAAAAAAAAAAGTCGGGTCTAAAAGGGCCGGCCCTGCAGGGCCACGGGCTTAAAAGGGCCGGCCCTGCAGGGCCACGGGCTTAAAAGGGCCGGCCCTGCAAGGCCAAGGGCCAGCCCGTTTAGGCCCGTCAACTTTTTTTTTTTTACTTTAAACATTTTTTATTTTTCCTATATTTTTCTTACCGTTTATCTAATGTATTATATTATAACAACTTCTTCTTTTCCTTCAAATTGTAAAAGAAATCTTTTTAAGTCAAATACTTATTTTCAGTTATTGTATGTGCTATATAAAGACAAACACAAGACACATACATATTTTCACTCCTTTAATTCTTATTCTTTCCAATTTTAATATTAAACTTGTTATGTTGTTTGCCACATACAAACTATTTTTTAAATACTAAAATTATAAATATATTATTTTAACTTGAACTATTTGAATAAAGTGAAAATATGTTAAACATATATGTGACCCATGGGCCGACCCATGACCAGCGGGCTGGCCCATGATCAACAAACATAGGTGTCGAACAGTAAAATTGAGGAATGAATGTAAACCTTTATTCTATCATTTTATTTATTACATTAATAATGTAATATCCATACTTTTTGGAACTAAAATAAAGGCCAAACAAGTAATGGTAAGCTGAACCAAGGCCCAAAGAACAATAGAAAAAGAAAATGAAAGGACCAAATTGCCATTTAGGGAATTCAATGGCATTTTGGTAAATCAGTGAAAGTCCAAGGGTATTTTGATCAAAGTTGACCAAAATATCAGAAAAATTTTTAGAGCACCAAAAGATAGAGAAAAATTCATTGATTAATAATTGAGGCCTAATTTAGATCATAATGACAAAAATAACCTTTGCGGGAATTTTAAAGGTTATTTAATATTTGGCTATTTAATAAAATAATTAGTCAAATATAATTATTTAAAATACCCAGAGGCCTCAAACATTGGATTTCAGGGTAAGGAAAAATAGTTTGGAAATTCTAGTATTTTATAAAATTGTTTCCAAGAGAAAGCTAGTAACATTTTTCCCGATCGGAAAGAAATGAGCCAAAAAACCCGGAATTTGGGTTTTCTTTAAAAATCAATTAAAGATATTCCAGAAAGCATTTTGGGGAGAGAAAAATCATGGGAATATCAGATGAATTTAGGGAATTTTTAATGATCATAAATCAGTCAAGAGGTTAGGAAATCACCGAAAAGCATTTTCAGGACCATAAAGCTAGTTTATGGAAACTTAAGTATTTTAAAAAGGAGAAGGAAAGGACTATATTTTACCACTTGTAAGAGCCATATTTAAAGGTCAAAAGGAGAGGTAAAATATCATAAACAAATGGTAGAATATATCAAAACAAAGTTATTTTATTAGTTCAAGTGGGACCCACTTTAATTAATACATATGCCACCTCCTCTTTTATATCCTTTAAGGCATAATTCTCTCCACTTCCAGCAGCACAAAGTCGGCCAAACATAAGAGAAAAGGAAGGAGCAAGTGGCATGAAGAGAGAGAGCAAAGAAGAGAAGACA
This sequence comes from Vachellia collinsii, assembly GCA_006871305.1. Lineage (NCBI taxonomy): Eukaryota > Viridiplantae > Streptophyta > Magnoliopsida > Fabales > Fabaceae > Vachellia > Vachellia collinsii. The sequence continues at coordinate 7,753 of QFDD01114903.1, forward strand.
AGGTCCCATAAATCCAAGGTAAGTTGTATTTTGGTGAAAATTTCTTCATATTCTTGCTCTCTAGCCTCTCCTCTTCAATCCTATAGGTGTATTTTCATGTTTCATTGTGGATTATGGATGCTGAAAAATCTGATTCTTGAGAGAGAAAAGTGAGAAAGAGAGGGATTTAGAAGAATCTATTGGTAAGGTTTTGTTCCATGCATGCTAGGGAGTTGATTGGTGTGTGTTTTGTGTTGGTTGATGATGTATATGAATTTTTGGAATCTTCAAACCCTAGGGGACATGCTGCCCTGTTTCTCATGAGTAAGGGAAGTGATGTTTTTGAGCCCCACAATGCATGAGAAGTACTTAAGGAACAAGAATAGGCACCTACATGCAAAGGAAATTGAAAAATCATTTTTTTGCCATTTATGGAAAATTTCGTCCAGACCTGTACCATAGAGAAGGAATGAGTTTTTGATGATTTTGATGCTTCCATTGGATTTAAAATGCAAAATTGTGTAGGGTAGAAGTGAGAGAATGATTTTGAAAGCATTAGAATTAAGTGTAACAAGTTTAAGGGTTTTAGAATCCTTAATGTTCAAGAAGAGTTTTGAAGAGTTTTGGCATATTTGAAGGCTTGGTAATGAATTAGTATTGATCCCTATTGCATTATATTATATGTAGGAAGTCCAAGTATCAAGGAAAGAATTTGGTGTAGCAAGGAGAAGCTTCTAAAGTCATAAGGAAAGTGAAAGAAGTCAAGGTAGCAAAGACTACTAACTTTGCATTAATATGGCCCTTGATGACTATTTGTTGTTTATGCTATGTTGCATGTCAATTGTGTAATATTTGAATAAGTGTTAATGTGCTTTTAACATATCATAGTTATGTGTAAAGTGCTTGATAAATATGAATGCAAGTGTTTCATGCATGTTAGCCAAATAATGAGTAATTGTCATGCATGTTAATGGACATGTTAGTGTTTTTGCTATGGGGATTTATATGAAATCTCACTCTCCCAAAATAACATTCTCTAGGTTCAAGTGCAAGTAAGGGCAAAGGCAAGATGGTAGAGGAGTAAGCGAAGCTCTATATGAATTATGATGTGTAATACAACTTAATTAATGTTTTATGTTAAAGTGTTTTGTGGATTTTTGAGACTAATGTAAAGTAAGCATCCACATATTTTGTTATATGGATACTTGGGTAATATTGTGTATATATATGCTGAGTTTGTTAAGGGATTATGTGGAATGGAATCATGTATGTTAAGTTAGAAGTTGAACAAGTTAAAAAGGCATAAAAGGATCCAACACCCTTGCCAAGACCATAACTTTAAACTGCTGGGAAAAATAGTAAATGAAGTTAAAATAATATGAAAATTTTCAGATAAATAGTTCATATGGTAAGCTTCAAAATGAGACCAATATCATTGGATTTGGACATTTGTATGAAAAGTTATGGTCTCCCAAAATTAGGAGAAAGACATGGAAAAATGAAAATTTACCATATGAACAGTACAAGTTCACGTATTAATCTGTATTAATTGGGCAAGAAATTGGATAAATTGGTATTTTTTTCCCCTATATAGAATTTCGTAAGCTTCATTTAGAGACTTGAAATACTCAATTTTGATTTTTCTAGAATTAGTTATGAATTTTTAAAGTTGGCCTAAAAATCTGAATTTTTACCAAATGAATAGTGACTTTTGGCTAACTTTGGAATTTCATTTCCTTGCTCCATTTTAACCTTGGAAATCATTAGAGAGGTTCTATAGTGGTCTCTAATGAAGTTAAAGAGGTGAAAAATGAGGTGTTACAAATAACATTTAAACATATTCTTACTTTTAATTATAAATCATGTGACTACTACTGAAAATAATTTTCATGTCCAACTTTGCCAAAGACTGAAAATGATGGTGGTGGTGTTGGTGTTACGGATGAAATACTTGATATTTTTCACCTCGCTGAAGCAGAGCCTTCTGAGCCAATTCCTAATGAAGCTTAGTCAAATTCAATTGTCTTTGAAATTAAAGATAGTGATGAAGATTGATGAAGAAAGAAGCTTATGTCATATGATTTGTGAACTTAAGTTTAAGACCTTCAGAGTATTTATTATTGTCGATGTAGTTATTTAAATAATTAGATATGACTTTCTATGTTTTTGAGTAAGGGAATTGTATTGGTGTTAAAATTAATGTTGTATTTTATAAAAAAGGAAAAAGTTAAAAGGGCCTCAGGCCCGCGGGCCGGCCTGTGGCCCAACCTTTCGAGGGCCGGGCTTGAAAAATTTAGGGAAATTAGGGAGTAGGGCCTAAACGGGCCGGCCCGTTTAGGCCCTAAGCCCTATAGGGCCGACCCTAATTCCCTACTCTACTGTTTTGTCGGCTGAATCATATTTGGCTTAATAGGATCTTCATAATCCTTTTCTGTTTTTTCTCTTTCTTCATAATACTAGCAGGCATGGTTTGCATATTCTGACAATACTTTACAAATCTTTCTTTTTGTTTTTTCCACGTTGTACATCTTGTTTGTCTTTATTCTATCATACCATTATTCAACCATTCTTTTCTTTATGGTATTTTTTCCTACTGTGAAGATTAATGTGGTTGGTCCAGCGAAATATGTCCATTGAGTCTCATCTAGAGCTGCTATTGTTGTGTTCAATTCTTGAAATATTATATTCATTTCTTGTACTCTTATTGTAGATACTTTGTGCTGGAAATCATCTTCTGACTCTATATCTTCTTTATCTTCTTCATCATATTCTATAGGCTTTCTAGTGATTCCAAACTTGACAAGGTTTATTGGAGGATAAAATTTATCTGGAGTAATTTATGCTACTGTTGAATACCCTATACTGGGTTACTATTCCAAAAATAATGTTTTGCTGATTCCTGAAACAGCTGAGGTATTTGGCTATTTCTTCCATGGTACTTGAAGGATATATAGTATGGATTAATTTATGACTATAGGGGATTCTTACTAATTCCGGTGAAGTTACTAGGTATATGATGGCCTTATTTAAGGCATAGTGGGAAACATATTTAATAGTCTAGGGGGATAATTGCAAATGGTTTAGTTTATGGATAAGATGTTTGAAGAACTTATACTGTTATGGAGTTTGAAAACATTATTGGTTATTGGGAAGTCTAGTATTTGGTGAAGAGGTATTCTGGGACCTTGAGGAGGAAGCCTCACATGTCTTCTGTACTTCTTGTTGGGCTCTTATTATTTATGTAAAAAGGATTATTCTTGTATATACTACCTCTGCTTTACTGACACTTGATACTAGCCCCGACATTACTTCTGGCATTTGTTCTGATGAATCAACTATACCTTTTGACTATGTGTATTCTTCATATCTTCTTCTATCCTTATCATTTTACTAGTCAATTCCTCATTATATTATTAATAGTACTTGTCAAAGTCTGTATATTAATATTCATCTAGACTATACATCAGATTGAGATTCATCTCTAAAATATTAATCTTTGTAATTATTTGCTCCATAGTTGATAATTCTTTAAGAGAACCATCATTATTTGTTACCTTACTAGTCTCTATCTGATCAAATAATCAGCAATTAAATTATTCTTCCCTTTAATATATTCAATATCATGATTATAATAGGATAAATCACTTTTCCATTTAATTAAAATTTTCTTGCTTAATTTATTAGTCTTAATTCCTTTACCTAACCAATGTTTAACTTGGATATTATCTGTTCTTGTTATAAATTTAGTATTTATTATAAATAATTCAAATTTTTCTACAGCTATCACTATAGCTAAAACTTCTTTCCTATTTGAATGATAATTACTTTAACTATCATTAAATTTTTCACTAGCGTATCTTGCTATAATTTCTTCTTTATTTTTATTTTTATGATATGATGTTGCTCCTCAATAATTATCTGATGCATTAGTATAAATTATCCATTTTATATTATCATTAGTTGGGATGGTTAACTTAGGTAAATTTTGACATAATTGTTTTATTTGATTTACTATTTTTTCAGTATCTTCATTCCAAATCCATTTACTCTTTTCTCCTGCTAATTTTGATATTTTTGCTGTTAATTTTGATAAATTTGGTATATAATTCCTACCTTGATTTACTAATCCTAAAAATGATTGTAATTCTTTTTTATTATTTATTTTAGGGAATTCTGATACATATTGTCCTAAGAATGCTATCCTACTTTTTCTTAATTATGCCTTTTTTGGGTGGAATATTTAATCCTTTTTCTTCTATTAAACTTACAAATTGCTCTAAATGATATTCATGTTCCTTTTCGGTGTTAGAAAATATTAATATATCATTTATATAAATTACTGCAAAATCTTTTATAGGTAATAATAATTTAGTTACATATTCTTGAAATATACTAGGACTTTTATGAAAGCCCATAGGTAATACATTCCATTCATATAATCCTTCTAAAGTACTAAAAGCTGTATATTTCATACTTTCTTTTTCTAGCCTTATTTGGAAAAATCCTTATTTACAATCAAATTTAGTGAATATTGTTTTTCCTTTTGTTAGTTTGAATAGAAGTTTCATTTTTGGTATATGATATCAATTTCTCACTGCTAAATTATTTAATTTTTTTATAATTTATTACCATTCTTGATTTTCCTCTTTTTTCTTCACTGTGTTTTATTACAATAATAGTTGGTGAAAAATATTCAGATCTACTTTCTCTTATTAAATTATAAAGCTTCATTTCATTTATATGCATTATAAATTCCTTTTTATCTTATTCTGTACATAGATATGATTTACAATTTATTTCTTTAATATAATCTTTTAATTCTATTTTTGCTTGGGGAAAAAAATAACTCTATTTTTGCTAAAGGTTTGGATTTTTCGCAATGAATTAATGGGTTGTCACTATAATTTTCTACTAATCTTTGCCCTATTGTTTTATTAATTATTTTCTTTTTCCAAAATAGCTGAAGTAGCTAATACTTGTTCTGCTTCTGTAGGTTTATTATTAGGTAAGAATTGTATTTCATTTTCGTTTGTCTTCTTTTGGAATTTTTCATCTTTTCTTCTAAAAGTTTTAGTTATCTTTATTCCCCACAATTCATGCTTACATGTAGTAGTTAATATCCAAACATCTTTAGTTATATGCCACGAGTAATATTGTTCAAGGAAATCTGATCCTAATATTATATCACATCATGCTTCACTGTATTGGCTTAATTCTGATACTTGCAATTCATATTTTCCTATTTGTTTTGGAATATTTTTTGCATCTAATTCTATTATCTGTATTTCTTTTCCCATTCCTTCTATCCTTGTTATATTTTGCTTCTTTTTCCATAATTATGATGGTAACACATTATATTTTGTTATTGTTAAATTTGCATCAGTATCTACTAATGCATAATATTTTTGGGATCTATATTTTTTATAATTAAATTTTACCAGTATATAATATAGTTGTCTTGTCATTCTAATTTTAATTTTGGTAATATTATAGTTTGATGATCTATATTAATTATTATTCTATTTTCTTGTATCTTATAAGGTTTTACTATATTAAGAAAATATTTTCCTATTATTATTTTATAAATGTTATCGTTATCTTCTTCTACCCATGTCCTTATACTTATTATATCTCTCTTGTTAAATCTTATTATAGAATTTGTCTTTATTCCTTCATCTGTTATTTCCAAATTATTTTCTGTATATTTTATTTGTATTGTTGTTTTTTCTTTATTAGGATCTATTTTAGCTACTATTTCTTCCCATATTGCTTCTTTCTTTATTTCTAATAATATAAAATTATTATCATTTCTATTATTTATTGTTACATCTAATTGGTTTGTTTTTGGTCTAAATTGTGTTAAATTTGAACTTATAGGTATTTCTGCTAACATATTTCTTTCAAAATTTTCTTCTTGTATGCTTGATGTTCTAGTTAATTCCTTCTTGAGAAAGATATATAATCTATATTATGTCTTGGTAAATTTATATTTATAGTTGGATTTTCTGAAGAATTTATTCTTAAAAATCTTTATCCTATATTATCATTAATTAGTTTCTATTCATCTAGGATTTGATTCATTATAAGGGATAGTCCTATCTAATTCTAGTTGTAATTGTCTTGATATAGTTATTCTTATCGTATCTAAAGGTAATTCTTGTAATATAGGCATAAAATACTTATCTATTGTTATTCTTCCCTGTGACTTTTTATATATCGTATGTTCATTTGTATATACTAATCCTATCATTTCTGTTATATTTATTGTTTTAGCTCCTGGTAATAATCTCACTTTATCTAATTTCTGATATACTATTATTGATCTGTTCATATGATCATCAATTCTGGATATTGTGAAATTAGTATTTAATGTAAATTTTAGTTTTTGATAAATCAAGTTCCCTGTTAATTCACCTAATATACTATCTTTTACACTACTTATAATTCTTCCATTTGTAATTAATAGTTCTATAGAGGAATCTATTCCTTGATTAAAATAGGCTTTCACTAATAATTGCACTCCTGTAATATATATTTCTGTTTCTTCATCTTTAAAAGGTAATTTAGATATTTCTGTTTCTATTAAAGTTTTATTTATTAATGGTATCCTTTTTTTTTGAAGGAAATCAAATGATATATTAATAAAATAAAAGGTTACAAAGATAATATTTTACATGATGGAAAGCTATAAATGAGATTATGGAATAAGTGGGAAGGGGAAACATAAATTGTTATAGAAAAGAAATTTGACAATAACAAAAGGGAATCCTTCAAAATCACTGAAGAATTTGCCATTGTGATATTCTGATGATTGAGAGATTGCTTGCTTGTGCATAAGATATGTAGCCTTTCTCTTGCTGTGGAGAAATAGTACATATGATTAACTAGACAAAGCAAGACTTCTCTAAAACAATGGAATAGAAAATCAGCTTGTTGACTCTCATTCTTATCCCAGTAGAAATGCCATAGAGGAAATCGAGCCCTAGCAAAAAGAATTTGTATCCTTGATACTCTTTGCACCTTCATCTTATGGATTAGCTATGTCCAACCTGAGTCTGGTATATGATTAATCCTTAGAGGTTCCTTAGTGAAAAGCAATCTCTTCTGATGACTATCTATTGACTGTTCAAAAAAAAAAGAGTGTGAAATTCACAGTCACTCTTAAAGTTTCTAATTACCTCAAATGTCGGAAGAATCACCCCATCATGTAGAGCAATATTTCTTCTAAACCAAATTAGATTTACCAATCCAATTATACCTTTTCCTTCGTCCTTGTGTAACCTTCATTATATAAATAGATCAGAGAGGATTTCAACCATTGCACAAAGGAAAGAAAGTCATTGTGGTGTAGACTGATTCCCAGGCTTCCAAACCATAGACTTTTGGTATAGGAATAATCAATAAAAAGATGCTGAAGAGTCTTCAACATTACACCCAAAAGGACACATATCTTTGTTACTAATATGATGCTACGATAGCACATCAACAGAGGGAATAGCCTTATTGATTAGCTTCCATGTGAATAATAGAAACTTGTAAGGCAGAGATATTGTCCGCAAAAATTTCTAGAAGGGATCAATAGACTGGGAAGTATGAGTGAAATTTTCCTGAATACGTCTATATGTTTCTTTAACATTGTAAATACCTGAATAGTTACCTGGCCAAGCTAGTGAGTCTTGTCTCTAGAAAAAAGAAATTGGAATTCTTTGAATTGCATTTGCATCTTCTCTGGAATAAAGTTGGTGAATGAGAGACTTATTCCATTGAATTGGACTCCATGAATTATGATCATGCACTATAAGGTCTGCAACTTTATGAATATTCATATTGTTAGCAGAGCCTAACTGCATGGGCCACCAGAGATGGTGGTTAATAGGTATCATTTCTCTCGAACCAATATTCCATCTAAGATTACTTGTAATCAGTGGTGCATTTTCTAGTAATCCCTTCCATATACAAGACGAATTATAAGGCTTCGTCACCATTGGGTCTTTTGATAGATCAACATATTTCACTTTCAAAGTATGAGATAAGATTGATGAATCAGAAGAGCAGAGTATTCTCCACACTTGTTTTGATAACAAAGCCTGATTGACCAGCTTAGTTGGTTGAAGGCCTAATCCACCTTTATCCATTGGAAGGAATAGAATGTTTCTATTTATCAGGTGGATTTTTTTCCTGCCTTCCTCCATTCTCTAGAAGAAATCAATGCATCTGCTATCTATGCGATCACAAACTGATTGGGGTAACTAAACACATGAAAGAACATGGATATTCACAGCTAAGAGAACTGACTTAACTAGCGCTAATCTTGCTTCTTGTGATAACAATTTAGCTTTCCATAGGCTAGTTCTTCTCTCTATCGCTTCTATTACCTAATTGTAAATAATAGATTTGTTCTTTCCTAGATCAACCCAAGTTCCTAAATACTTACCAAGCTTGCCTAAAAAATGAACCCCAATCATCAGAGATAGCCTTAATTTATCTCGATGAGATACATTAGGGTTGAATACCATATTAGATTTGGAGAGGTTGATTGATTGCCCTGACAATCTTCCATACTCATTTAAAGTATGCTTTACCATCTGAACCTGATGATCTGAACACTCAAAGAAGAAAAGAGAGTCATTTGCATATAGCACATGAGATAATGGCATGGCATTTCTACAAACTTTAATTCCATGCCACATTCCATCATTTTCTAATTCATTGATAAAGCATGAAAGCACATTTGCAGACAAAATGTAAAGATATGGAGATAAAGGATCTCCTTGTCGCAATCCACTTGATGGAGTAATATTTCCTGATAATTTCCCGTTGAAAAGAATCTGATAGCTGACGGTAGAGATACATTGATGAATCAGATTGATCCATTTATCAAGAAAATTCATGGCCTTCAATGTAGCAATTATGAAGTTCTAGGATAACTTATCAAAGGCAGTTAATGAGGATTCTATAGAATGTTTTCTCTAATACTACACATGTATTCTTTTCATTTTTCTTTGATTTTAATATTTTACTTACTTTTTGCATAAAATTTTCATTTCTTAATTCTTCCGGTTTCATATCTAATTTTGTATCCTTTATTTTATTGTATTGTTTCTGATTAAAAGTTAATCTTTTTTCAGTTTCTCCTTCCTCAAATTTTCTGTATTCATATTCTTGATTTTCTTGATTACTACTTTCACCTACTTCATAATTTCCTCTCATGATATTAATTTGGTATCCATCTTCTATTAGTGAAAATTCACTTTCTGAACTATCTGATTCTGATCCAGAATCACTACTACTTATAGCTTTTATTTTGTATATTTCAATATCTTCTCCATCTATTTCACTTCCTGATAATTCTTCATATTCTATTGATTCCAAGTCTATGTTATAAGCTTGTTTTAATATATTTGTTTGTTTCTTATTTTTTGTATTTGGACAATCAGTTGATATATGTCCTATTTTTCCACAATTATAACATTTACATTTTATCAGTTTTTTTATTGTAATTTAACAATCTCTTTCCCCTTTGGAAATATTTTCTTAGTTTATATTTCTTATATGCTTTATGAATACTTTTTAAACTTATATTTTCTTTGCATTTTCTTATTTTCACAACCCCATCTATGAGGTGATTCTATTTCTCCACATCTTAATACCATCTTATTTGTTTTATAATATTTTATATTTTTCCAAGCTTGTTTACATTTTTCTGATAAATATTCTCTTAAAAAACCTTCTCTTCTTCCCATAGTATCAACGTATGGTATTAAATCTTGATTATTATGAAAAGCTTTTTCATATTCATCTATAACTATATCTGATATTAATCTACGTAATTTTACATAAAATAGATCCATATAAAATCTTTGTTCTTCTATTTTTTTCCCTAATCTTGCATCATAAAAATATTTTTTTAAATATTGATTTAAATATTTTGGATCTAATGAACATATTTCTATTTGATACATTTTAGTTATTGCTCGTGCTTTTTTAGTTTGTTCATTTATTCCTGCACTTCTTCCAGTAAATTCATGTCTTAATAATTGTTCATACTGTCTTATTAATATTCTTGCTCTTTTTCTAAATTTATGAGATTTACTCTTCCACCAATTATGTACATTTCTTGTAAAACATGTTTCTATTAGCATACTTGCTACTTCAGTATCTATATTTCTTCCAATTAACGCTATTAATTGAGCTTTTGTACATTCTTCTAATGTTTTTTCAATTATCTAATTGACAATCCATATCTAACCATATTCCTGAATGTGGTATTGATCTTGTTTCATATTGTTCTATAGAAGGTGGTACGAATCTTGTATTATTTGATAATCTAAATGTTGCTATAAATATTGTTTCATTTTCTGATTGTCTTATTGGTTCTTTATGAGTTAAAGTACTTGATTCTTCAACTTCTCTTTCTCTGTTTGTTCTATCATTTTGTCTACTACTTGCCATAATGTTATCTCTATATTCCGGATTTTGTGTATTGGGTGGATTAAATTGTTGTACATTCATATTTATTTGAGCTTGTTCTGGTTCTTCTATTCTTATAATGTTTTCTATATCTTTTTGTATTCTTTCTAACTTTTCTTCTTCTTCTTGTCCCATAATATTTTCTACTACTTCTTCTTCTAATTCTTCAATTGTTCTCATCATATTTATTGATGATTTTTCCTCTTTTATTAATGGTTTTAAAAGTTTAAATAAATCTGCAATATCTGTATTATAGTAATCATCCAGAGCCATTGAGTAGACTTGATCCTTTATCTTGATCGGTTGGTCTTTGGTTTGAGATACGAGTTGAACACTTCATGAAAAATAGAGTTGCTGTTTGTTTTCTGGTGTGAGAATGCACATGGAATTCTTCTCGACCTAAGGTTGCTTTCTGCTGTGTGACATTAGTACCTTTTTTACCCTATACGTCCAGTTTAACCACTTAAGAAGTCGGTTTTGGTAGATCCAAACTTGATTTGGGTTTTACTTGTGCTTTTATCATGTTTTTGCTTTGTTTCTTTTATGTTTAGCGTCTTTCACACTTCCACTTGATTAATTTGGAACTATGGCTATCCCTAGATTTATTCTTCTTGTTGTACGGCTTACGCATATTGGTGAGTACAAGCTATACAAATTTTGGTTGTTGAAAGTTCTAACCAACAAACTTTGGGTTGATGAATGCCCCATTTTTCAACCACATATAGCGATTCACAAACTCGCAAAGGTCTAATCTGAATCAGAAAGTTAGGGATTGAGATCGTTAGTAATGAAATGAAGAAGCAAGAGGAGTTTGTCAAACAAGTTCATTTCATTGTCATGTTAGCCTTCATGCCACCATCTTTGGTCAATATGGGTTATATTAACACACAACACATGTATAGTTAACAATTGTGTCATTTTTTGCACCATTTAACAAAGTTTATGTACATTTTTTGTACCCAAAAAAAGTTTATGGAATTAGATGCACATTGTGAAAAACTTAATGAGTAGATTTGCATATTAACCATATATTAATATTATAAAGGGCCTACTACTTCATAAGTTCAAAACTAAATTCAAACTACCTAATTAACCTTCACAATTTTCTGTGATGTGACTGACATAACTCAACGGATCATTAAAGCAATATTATGATGTCAAATTGGTTTTTTGCTCTGACCTCAGAACTAAACAAAAAACATGAATGAGACGAAATATAGGAATGACAATCTCATTATTCTAAATCACTCATAATATTGTTGACATAAAGTTATGGATATTACATCCACTAGAGAAGGGGGAAAGCTCAAGCACTAAATATGTAAAGGAATAAAGTGACAACTTTGAGGAAAAAGCGGGCACGATATCCGCACAAGGGATGTGGTAATGAAAGTGCTGAAAGCAATGGAGGAGGGAGGGAGGGAGGGGCAAAATGGGAATAGAAAGAGGAGGGTGTGAGAGCGTGAAGGCTCTTGCATGCATCATAAGGAGGAAGGAACGGAGGACACGGGACTTGACATTGGAGAAATTAATTATATCTCGGCATTTATGGGAGCCGAGATGCCTACATACCCTCGTCCTCCAACAGGAGCTGACGTCACCCTTTGGGAGGGTTAGGTTAGACCAGTTAAACTGTTCGAATTGGGGGTTTAACTGGTTTGACTCTTTGTTTATTTTATTTTAAAAAGAGCTTAAAAATCAGAAATACTGAAAAAATAGAATTAGAGTGGGATAATGTGGTTCATTAATTTTTTTAAAAAAATATGGTAAGAAAAATAACCTTTTATTTTCTGTTTTCTATTTAAACAAATTTATATAGGAAGACATAAGATAAAATTGATTCATTTTATCCCAATTTTTTATTACTGATATTTAATTAAACTTTAAAAATTTAAAATTTAGATAAAATAAAATAATATTCTAAGTTCTATCTATTAATTTTTTAAAATAAAATATAATATATTAAATTATATTATTTTAATATAGCCAGTTTGACTCTAGTTTGACCCTAATATGACCTATCAACCTTGAATAACTATCTCATTTGATTTAATGTCCGATTCGATTTTTAAACTTTGGGTGAGACTGAGGCCTACGAGATTCCTGTGGGGTGTTGCCGCGCGTCCCGTCCCTTCCATGTGACCTTTTCCTTAAACGTGCACACACATTATTATCTTCTCAATCGCATGATCCTATTGTGTCACATCAATTCTATGTATAGAATTAAGTGTACAATGGGAAGGAGACACCTGTTCCTATATCAGAATATTCTAGACGTAAATGACTATACAGACAATACATTGCAATTTAAATAATAGAGCATATACAAAATAAATATTCATCTTCAACTGCCTCCTTTACTTTGACCCCTCTTCTTGCTCTTCTTCTCTTCCTCGGGTTGCAGCTTCTGTGGAGTCATGGTGACCCCTAATTTGTCTCTTAGGTAGCAGAACTGTGAGCTGTGCAGAGGCTTTGTTAAGCAGTCAGCTATTTGATGTTCTGATGGAATGTATCTTACAACCAATGTTTTTGACATTACTTGGTCTCTAATGAAATGTGCATTTATCTCAATGTGCTTTGTCCTAGCATGATGCACTGAATTGGATGCCAAAGCTGCTACACTAGTGTTATCACACCATATATTGGGGATTTGTTGGATTTTGAACTTTAATTTAGAGGGAAGTGATTTTATCCAACACAATTCAGCAGCAGTGTTGGCTAAGGATCTGTATTCTGATTTCGTACTGGATCGTGCCACAACCTTCTGTTTTTTAGAGGACCATGTCACTAGAGAGTCACCAAGAAATACACAATATCTACCTATTGACCTTCGATCATCCGGGCAAGTGGCCCGATCCGCGTCTGAATAGGCTGCTAGATCCATTACATTGGAGGGCTTGATATGTATCCCATAGTGCATTGTGCCTTTTACGTATCTTAGAACCCTCTTTATAGCCTTCTAGTGCTCCGTAGTTCGGGAGGACATGAATTGACTTAATTTCCCAACGCTGTAGGAGATGTCTGGACGTGTGGTACATAGATATTGAAGGGCTCCCATAGCACTTCTGTATTGAGAAGGGGTTGTGAGTGGCTCACCAGAATATATAGAGAGTGATTTGTGCCCGGTCATGGGTGTTGGGCACGGTGTGGCATTCACCATTTGAAAACAGTCCAGTATGTCCTGGATATACTTCCCTTGAGACAGATAGAGGCTTGTTTTGTCCCTGTGAATATTGTGAAGGCTTGCTGTGAATCTTTTGAGACTATAAGAGTTACTTCCAGTAACTAGAATATCGTTCACATAGATAAGAATCATCAAAATTTGTGTTTTATCACTATAGGTAAATAAGGACACATCACTCCTTGAGTTTACAAACCCCCATTTCAATAGAACAACTCGTAGTCTTTCAAACCATGCCCTTGGGGCTTATCTTTCACCGAGCTCCAAAGAGATTTTGCCCCTGCCCCTCTTCGTCTTCCTTCTCTCCAGCCCTCCTCCTCTTCCTCCTCTCCAACGCCATCATCCCTACCCCCTCCTCTTCCTCCTCTCCAATGCCATCTAGATCCACACACCTCCCCTTTGTCTTCACCCAAATCTTCTTGCAAACAAGATATGGATTGCAGCTTGAGTTCGAAGGTACATAGTTTTCTCTCCCTCTTTTTTAGATCTGGTTTCTTCATCAGCATGAGCGTAGGTCAATCTGGTTTGTCTCCCTCCTTCTTAGATCTGGTTTCTTCTCCGAACAACCAGATCTTGAGTGATGAGGCAAGATCGAGAGTGAGGAGGCAAGATTGTTGTCATCGTCTTCATCATTCGTCTTTGCTTCTCCCTGTACTCACTCTACAAAACCTTATTACCACTCAGACCACTACGCAACATGAGGTGAAATTGCAACCTGGAGCTTCGTCTTTTTCCTCCCTTCGAAACCCCGTCACTGCCATCAAACGTAACCGCCCTTCTCTTTATTGTTTGGTTTTCCTTTTGCCGATTAATCTTTGGGATTCAACTTTTCTGTCATACTTGTAGGTCCATGGAACAGGATAGTAGTGAAAGCCCAAAGCAAAATTTGCAGAAGCTCACCATTTTCTATGACGGCAAGATGTGTATTTGCGATGTCATTGAGTTCCAGGTATGTGTGTATACACACACACACACTCGTGTGTTTCTTCACTTTATATCTCTTTCGCTTTGGACTCTATTTTCTGGGTATATTTCCAACCTGGCAAATATTGCCATGCACATTAAGAAGCTTTGATATGCGGAATCCTTTCAATTCCAATATTAAGCCGTGTCTTATAATAGAATAGAAAAGACTGTGATCTGGTGTTAATTAGTTTACTTTGATTCTTCTTTATGAATTCTCAACTTGTCCACATGTATTGAATGGAATTATCAATTACGAGCTATTATTATACCGTTAAAAACTTTAAATGGTTTGTTGGATGGTGGTCATTGATTCGCTGTACACAAAGTTGTCAGATATTTGTGTGTGTGAGATAGAGCTATAGGGAAATTGATTGAAAATTATAGTAGCTGCGTGTATGAGAAATATGAACGGAAGTTACAAAAAGACTAGTTTTGGAAGATAAATAAGTTTTGCCGACAAGGTGATTGAGTCAACTAATGAAACCATTCAACAGGAAACGAGAGAGAAGGAAGTCCAAAGGCTTTTTTGTTTTTCTTTTTGTATATTCCTTGTTTGGTGTGAATTAGGCAAGTTGGTTGGAAGCTTCAAGTTGGAATCTGTATACTCAATCATCTAGTTGACTTTTGATCAGTATATTGTATATAATGAGTATATAGCTCATGATGTTAAGGCAGAAGCTTTCATGGATAGCATAATTTCTAAAGTCTTCACATGTTTGAATCTCATTATGTATATTTCCTCATTATTTTTTTTTGTCTTTGCAGTTGATTAATTGTCATTCCTTTGAGGGGTTCTATAGTGCAAGCCTCATTATGATCAACTCTAAAAGAAGACTGGAAGCTTAGAAATTCTTTTGAAAGTAAGTTCTTTCTATTTCATTAACTGTAATAAATTTCGTCTTCTATTTTTATACTAATATGTATTTTGTTCAATTCGTCCAAGTTATTTTTTATTCATTCCTCTTAATTTTTTCTGTACATATTTATTTAAATTAAAGGTTGCAATCAATCAAGAAAATAAAGAAGAAAAATCACTCTTGGATGAAGTGTGTAAATCTTTTTTAGGGATGATTATGTATACTTTATTCTTATTTGGTTTAGTTTAGTGAATTCCTAATGAAAGATATCTTTTTGATAATGAGAGTGGTTGCTTCTAGTTTTTGATACATTATAATATTTATTCAGATTTATTTAATGATAAACGAAAATGTGTAGGCATTTTTTGGATTTCAAATCCAAAAAATGCCTATATTTATTTTTTTAAGAATAGCCACTTTTTAGACCACACGTAAGACATGCGATTTTAAAAAGCTACTTTTTAGACTGCATGAACAGTACATGCATTCCTAAAAGAAGATTTTTTAGACCGCATCCACATGCGGTCTAAAAAATTCATACTTTCTAAATCTGTCTTATCTAAACCGCACCTATATGCAGTCTAAAATGTCTTTTTTATGCGGTTTAAAAAGTACTTTTTCTACTAGTGTGTTCAATAATTAAGGTGGGTGGCTCAGGTTGAGGCAAGGGTTCAGGTGTGTTGTTAGGTCTAATGGAGCAAGGAATAGATGAGTCTGATGTGGGTATGAGAGGTGTAGATGGTAAATTTAGGATCTGTGTGGATATTGCAGGTTCCTTGGGTGCTGTTGTAGGTGATTCAGAAGTCTGTATGGATCTCACAGGGGTAATAGGAGCTGTCACAGGTTCAATGATTGGCTCGGATAGCACAAATGAAGAGTGTGGAGGTATAGATTGAAATGAGACAGGTTCATCGGGCTGTTCTACATGCTGATAAGCATTTCCTGCACTTGTCATCTCAGTCACAACATCAGAATTTTGTAGTAAAGTTGGCAATGAGACAATAGCATCAATTATCTCTGTGTTTTGTGGCTGTTTCAGGTTGAGAAAACCATTGCCAAAAGGGAATTCAGACTCATTAAAAATTACATGATGAGATAAATATATTTTACTAGTGGAGCTAAGACATTTGAAACCTTTGTGTGACCCACTATAGCCAAGGAAGACACTTGGTGCTATGAAAATGTAGTTTTTTTTTGTTGTAGGGTCTCAGGCATGGAAAACATGCACATCCAAATGTTTTGAGATTTACATAGTCTGGCTTTTTGTTGAACAGCTTCTCCAATGGAGACATATTGTGCAGGACAGGTGTTGGTAGCCTGTTTATCAAATGGACAGCAGTGCTGAAGGCTTCAAACCAGTAGTGTAAAAACATGTGTGCTTGAGCCAACAAGGTTAGACCCATCTCTACAATGTGGTGATGCTTTCTTTCTACTCGCCCATTCTGAGCTGATGTATGAGGACATGGGTGTCGGAAGATTATTCCGTTTTGATCAAGCATGCTCTGAAATGATTTGAATTCCCCTCCCCAATCACTTTGCAATATTTTAATTTTTCATTCAATCTGATTTTCAACCATTGTCTTAAAGTGAGTGAAGGCTGACAATGCCTCATCTTTCACCCTCAATGGATATATCTAGTTGTATCGTGTGGCATCATCAAGGAAGCTAGTGTAGTACTTATATCCAGCTGTGGACCTTAAAGGTGTTGGCCCCCGTAGATCAGTGTGAACTAAGTCCAGAGGGTTCAATGCATGAGATTTATATGCTGTAAATGGGAGTTTATGGGACTTGCCAAGTTGACAGGAATCACAAAATGGAGTCTCATCATTTAATTTCAACTGAGCATTACATTCTTTGGGAGCTTCTTTAAGGACACTATTGCTTGGATGACCAAGTCTTCTATGCCATGACACAACACTTGAAGTAAAAGCACTAGCTGAACAAGAATTTGCTAAAATAGATTTACTATTGCTGGAAACTAGATTGACAGTAGCAAGGTTTTTAGTAGTAGCAACAGGTAAGACTTTGTTTGTTATTCGGTAGAGTCCTTGAGTGTTCCCTTGAGTCACCTCCCCATGCATAAGTGTCCTAAGATCCTTCTTGTCCTTCACAAAGCACCCATGTGAGTGAACTTGAACAAAAATATTGGAGTTATCTTTTGTCAGTCTGTATCCACTAATAAGGTTTTTAGTCATTTTAGGAACAACCAGCACACGATTCAATTTAAGATTCTGAGAAGCATCATTGCACAGAAGTCAACTATATCCAGATTTTGCAACATTGAGGGGTTTACCATCCCCAACATAGAGAGAATCAATACCTGTATTGATCTTGCTTACAGCAACGTTTTCTAGAGTGTGTAACATGGTGGGTGGCTCCCGTATCAAGGTGTAATATTCAAGTTTTCAATAACTGGATATAAAGCCTAAATGAGTAGCTAAAGATTAGTTAAAGGTTTTGAGGAAGAAAGGAAAGGAAGAGTAAAAATGCCATTTTTGCCAAGCGTATAAAAGGTAAGGGCAAAGTGGTCATTTTGAAAAAGTAAGAAACCAAAGTGTCATTTGGTGAATTTAAGAAAATTTGAAATAGGGACCCAAGTGAAATTTTGGAATTCGAGGGACCAAATCGCCATTTGAGGAATTCAAGAGCAATTTGGTAAATAAGTGCAAGTCCAAGGGTGTTTTGGTCAAAGTTTGACCAAAATATCAAAAAAAAATTCAGGACACCATTGGATAGAGGAAACTGCTCAGTAATTGAGACCTGGTTGAGCTAAAATGACCAAAATAACCTTCGCGAGAATTTTAAAGGTCATTTAATTTTTGGCTGTTTAATAAATAATTATTTAAAATATATAGAGGCCTCAGATATTTGATCTCAGATCAAGGAGAAATAGCTTAGAAATTCTAGTATTTTATAAAATTGTTCTCAAGAGAAAGCTAGAAGCACATTTCCCGATCGGAAAGAAAAGGCCCAGAAAACCCCTGAAATTGGGTTTTCTTCAAAAATTAATTAAAGACAATTCTAGAAGAAAAATGAGGAAAGAAAAATCATGGAAGTATCATTTGAATTTTTGGAATTTTTAATGACCCTAAACCGATCAAGTGATCAAGGGTTTGCCGAAAAGTATTTTCGATGTCGTAAAGTAATCTTATGTAACTTAAAGTTCTTATAAAGAAAGTTGTGGGGCCATGAACTTGCCACTTGTAATAGCCATATTTCAAGGGGAAAAGAGAGATAAAATATCATAGACAAGTGGTAGAAGATATCAGTATAAAGTTACTTTATCAGTCCAAGTGGGTCCCACACTAATTAACACATGTTATAACTTTAAAAAATTAAGTATTTCATGGCCTCCAAACAGCCCATTTTCGTGCAGAAACCAGCAAGAACAGAGAGAGAGGTCGTGAGGTGAAGAAGAGGAAGGAAAGGAGAAATTTCAAGCCCAAACTTCAAGGTAAGAGTGGATCCATGCATGAAATCCCTTATATTTCATGATTTCTACGACTCCTCTTCCATTTGTTTGGTTTTATTTGGTTGAATATGGAGTATTTGGCTGCTGCAAAGTTAGGTTTTAGAGAGAGAAAAATGAGAAGGAGTGAGATTTAGATGAAATAGTTGCTAGGAAATCA
>QFDD01114904.1:0-14881 GCA_006871305.1 Vachellia collinsii
AAAAAAAAAAAAAAAAGAAAAACACATGATAGATTATAAATTTTTCAACTCAACTAATTATTAAAAGGGAGATGAATCTTCTATAAAACTAATTTGCACGTTCTGCATTGATGAAAAAACTAAAAATACTTGAACATAAAAAAAAGAAAAAAGAAAATGAATGACACATTATATATATATATATATGAGATCGTCAGCCTTAAATTAATAAGTAATGTCATTTGTCCTTGACATTATGGTTTCCCATAGAAGTGGTATTTCGTTAGCCATCTTGATAAAAGGCTCTTTCCCGTGTTTGATCTTTGATGGAACTTAGTTTTCCAATGCTATTACGGTCTACTAAAGTCTAAACACGCCAATATATATATATATATATATAAATATCGTCCTTTCCTGAAAATTAATTAGGAAGACAACGATGGTGCAATCAACAGAAGACTCCAAAATAACACCCTGAACCCAGAAATAGAAAGCATAACAGCCACAAATCATGTCACAAGAAAACATGAGAAGTCAAATTTTGCAGTCAGCATTAACAACTTCTAACGCCCTAAATATTCTAGCTGCAAGATGTTCAAAAAGAAACTTTCTTTTTCTCTCTTCTTTACAAAAATAACAATGAAGTCAGGACAGACATCAAAATAATGCACTGCCTAACGAGATATACCCCACTGCATGTATTGAGGATTTTCAAATAGTAGAAAATCTGGAAGAACAACCACCACGGTGAGCTACCACACTAAGCTGGTAATTTACAGTTTGATCCTTCAAAATAGAAACAACATGCAGGTTCAATTTCTGGCAAGGTAATTAACAAGGAATACACATTGAAAATAATACAACTCAAATGCATTGCAAATGAAGTTATCCAGCGTCTACTTTTGGAAAGGATTAATCAAATAAAAAAATGTGGTTATCGAACATCTGTTTATTTAAAGAAAAAGATGAAATCAGAACACATCAATTAGATGGATGGAAGCCATAAAAGTAACCAAAAGTTTGTCCTACAGAGCTAAGAAGGCTCTACATACCCGAGACAACGTGTTTCATACTTTTTACTTGGGTGAAGTAGAAGATAAGACCCCAAGTTGTATTAATGGGTGGCCCGGAAGTTTTAACGATTCATGGCTTCCTTGAAGAAGGGATGCTCTTTGTGGATTTGAAAGCATCAATTGCTGCATGTCCTTCGACAGCATATTGAAGACAGCCTGAAGGTCTGCCCTCAGCTTCTGACAGCTTGCTGGGGAATCTACACTAGCCCTTCCAGATTGTTGCAGCTACAAATTGACATTAACAATTGATAGATGTATTAAAACAACAAATATGTTTCATTTAAATTTAGATCAATCCTATTTTATGGCACATAATATCCTTTAGAGGTTTATGCAATGAAATTCCGCGTAAAGTATGTTCTATGGAACTCTTGAACCCAAGGGCATGCTCAGCCAAGGAAGATCAAGCTAACTTCATACCTCCATTCAATGCAAAACTAAGGAGTAATAGATAGCTAATCACACAAAAAAAAGGGTGTAATAGATGAATATATGATCATGCTGAAATTGTAGAGTAAACTTTCTTTTTTCCGTTTTTTTTTTGGGGGGGGGGGGAGATCATCATCGTACAGTTATCGTAATAAGTTCAGTTCAGCTTAACAGTTTGTCCTATTGAATATCATGAATAAAACAATCAAATGCTTTGATAGTCATAAACAATAACTAGCTGCATATACGTATATGAAGGAGCATGCCGTATTCACGTCTGAGAAAGAGAACTGTATGATTAATTGCATATCATTGGTAGAGGATCCCTGGAGCAAGTTACCTGTACTTCTTTAACAAGATGTCTCTCTATAGCATTGAAGGAATCCACAATTTCCAACTCACTCATTTTAGATAGAAGCTGTTGTATGTCAGTTGCCATTCTTGAATGCCTCCACAATCTGTCTTGCTCTTGTTCTGCAACAGCTTGCCTCCTCTGAAACCATGGCATAAAGTTGGGTCCCTTCAGAAATCGCCTGGTAGAAGAATTTAATCACATCAATTTCAAAGTTGCTAAATCATGAAAATGAAATACAGAATCAAATTGATGAAAGACTAAACACTAGACAACAAGGTTATATTGTAAAATACAATTGTAAGGTGAGTGCAAATAGTATTACATAAAAAATACAGCTAAGAAAATCCGCAACCTATATAAATCAAGCCAGTTGGATCTCATTCTCTTTAATAAGAACTTCCCTGGACCTCTCGCAGATAGACTTGCAAGAAATTCTTCAGCATTAAATGGAAGTAGAGTGGGGGGATCTGCATAAGAAGTTCCTTCTGATGGTGCAGTGGTCCTAAAATATGGACCAAAAGGGGCCAAAAAATTTGTAGTGAGCTCCAAGAAATGCCTCCTTAATATCTCATTGTTAACAACTGACATTGACTCTTCCACCCTTGGCAACATCCCAGCATCAATAAGCCTATTTAAGATAGAGGTGTCTGGCTTGGTTATGGCAGAGTAAGTACTCCAGATTGCTTCCTTATGTTCTGTCATGAGGCAAAGAGGACCATCTCTCCGCAGCTTAACTGCATTCAATAAACTTGAAGGAGAAAACTTCTTTAGAGAAAGTTGTTGAATCCCAAGGCCTTCATTTCTGCCAGTGGAAGACCTACTTGAAAGGTTGAACCTGTGTGAATTAGGAGGAGGGCTTCCAACTGAGACAATATGGGGAATGTTGCGGAGAGCTTTAAGGAAAAACAGGTTAGTCACCCCCAAAACCGTTGGGGGGAAAGTTTCACCTTCTTTTAAGGAGTTTAAGTGTGCAAATTGAGGATCATGGATGGTAAAATATGGCCGGAAATCAACACTGCAAAGTAAAGGGGCAACCAAACTTACAAGACTGGCAACAGCTTCACAACACTGGGGAGGTGTGGGGGCAATGATGAGAATAGGTTCACCAATAAGTAACAACTCCCATAGCAGCCAAAGTTGCAATAATAGGCCTCGGAATGTACCAAAAATATCTGAATCATGAAAAAGACCTTGTGGGATATACTGGTTATTAGGCAAAAAGGGTGCCACTGAAGAAGCAGACTCTTCAAAAGATCCACCACTCTCGATGGGCAAGCTGTGAGCAGGTGGCAAGTACACTTTAAGGGCTGCATTCCCAATTGGAAGATCCATTAGTTTACCAGGAATAGGAGCTGGCCATGTAGAGACATATGTAGCAATATGCTCCAAAGCTTTCTTACCAATGTCAAAATACAAGGGACCTATAATTTGTAACAGAGGTCTGAACACGCTAGAATATGGATTGTGAGACAAGATGACCACGGACTTTTGCTCACCTCCTCGCTTTAGCCTCTCATCATGTCTCTGTCTATTAAAGACATAACCATACATGTATCTAGAAGCATTGACATTACTGCTGCCTGGGGTTCTACTGAGATTGCTTTTGTATATGGATTTCAAAGGAAAACCCCTGTCAACTTCACTAATTTCAGAATGAGTATCATTCACAGTTTGTGATTTTAGGCGCCTACATATTCGGAAAAAGAAAATAGAATCATGAACACTTGAACGGTTTTGCTGCTGGGAAACAGAGTCTGGAAATGAACTGTAAGCAACGTTAAGCTCCTCATCACGGGTTAGACAGCCTGGAGGATAGCACTCTTCTACCAGTTGACCTTGTTCAAGATCAAACCTTATAGCACAAAGGGCAACAATCCACAGTTGTAATGGTTCTGAGTCAATACTTGGGCTTAGTTCTGTTTTAATAGATAAAGCAGCACCAAACTGGCTCATGTTTAGATAACAATACTATGAGCTTTTACAAGTCAAAAGACCCTCCGATTTGTTTTAGATAACAATGCTGTGCTAGAAAACCAGCAGAATCTTCATCAGCAATGGGAACAGGAGGTTTACGGAAAACTTCTCACTTTAACATTCTCTTGATAATGAAAATTTCATGCTTTCAAGTTCTCTTGATTGTCTCTAGCTGACCAACAACTTGAAGCCTGAAGAGGATACCAAAAACGTGTATTAGTTGGAAGATACAATGCTACTTTGAAGGAAAAGGAAAAGTAATATAAAGCACACTTTGGTAATAAGCAAAATCCTAAAAGAGATAAAGATGGACATATGTCAACTTTCAAACTACAAATTTCTAAAATGATATACAAGAGTAGGAATTCAAATTCAGACAACACTGCTCAACCGCAAGATCTAAAATATCATCAAGATCATTCCATAAATTTTCTCAATGACACATAGTGGGTTAAAATTCACTGACTCATAGTCAGAATCACAATATCATAAAGATCCAACAATTCTCTGCCCAGTACTTAGATGTAGGAAGTTGGTAATTCAGGTAATGTTCCTAGAGAATCCATCAAGATCACCAAGAATGAACAACCTAACACATTGACATAACAAACAAAATCTCTAGAAAAATTAACTTAAATGCGAGTTTCCATCATTGGACAAGAAATTGAAGAACTAATTTTCTGGTTCCTCACCCAAACCCTAGCCTGCAACCCAAAAATCCTAAACCATAAAAGTTAAACCTTAAATTCTAGATCCTAAAATCCAAAACATCAAACCTAAGACCCAAGCCCCAACACCTAAATCTCCTAATGACAAACCCCCAACCCTTAAGTGCCTATTTGGGAGCCCAGTACAAAATCAATTATCTATATAAACCTAAGTTTTGGCAATTCCCACTCAGACACCTTGGATTAAATCAATTATGAGACCCTTAATCAAACACCAATATTTTGACTAAAATCAATGAGAACATTAACCATGTTTCTCATAAGCAACCTGCCACATGCTTTGGATGCATTTGGTTAGCATTAGGTAAAACAGAACTTATAAAATTGATTTATAAGCATAATTGATTTCATCAAAATAGGGTGTTTGAATACATTTTAGAAAAATATAGTAGAAAAACAGGTATAGTAGCTTATGAAATAACCATGATTCTTTGTTCATAATTGATTTTGGCATTTATAAGGGTGTAAGGCATCTAACGAAATAACCATTGTTTTGGTTCATAATTGATTTTGGCATTTATAGGGGTGTTTGGTAGCTTATGAGATAACCATGGTTCTGGATTTAGAATTGATTTTGGCATGTATAAGGAGTGTATGGATATATTTTAAGAAAATCATGAGTTGGGCTTTTCAATTCTACTTTTCAATTATGCCAAAAATCAATCTCATAAATCAATTACAACAAAACCTATTCTCAAAATCATAATGATAAATCAATTTTATCCAAAATGTATTCCCCATTGTTAACCCAAGCACACCCCAAAACCTGGAAACCCGAACCTCATACCTGAAACTTTAGCCCCTAAAACACAACCCTAACAAAAAGGATCAAGGTTTCAAGGTTAAAAATTGAGCAATTGAAAAAAATGAAGTATCACATTATCAAGAACAAAATCTAAGGAATGCAATGTACCTCCACAATTCCAACAATAACAACAAACATCAATAATGAAGATGGAGGACTCCTATGGAATAGGAAACCCCACAATGTTAGATTAATTATGAGCCTTTTGGTTCATTGACTGGCTAAGAATGCAATGGGTAGTAATATTGATTACAATGAGCGTGTTTGCTATGCCATTAAGAATATACAAGTTAAAATGTACTCTTTTAAACTTAGGTATAAATAAGAGTGAACATACACAAAATACTCTTAACCCCAATACGATGCCTCATCCTTCCTTCGTATACCCCTCCCTCTATCCGCCACTGCCATCCACTGTCATTGCCACTACTCCCTCCTCCCTCTATTCACGATTCAAATCGTGCGATTAGATCCAAGAATTGATGCTAGCGATTTGAATCTCTTGCAGTATCTTATCCCAACGGGAATTGCACCCCCAATCGTGCGATTCACTCTGGAATCGTTGGAGTTGCTTGACGCCGATGAGCTGCGCGATTCAGCGAAACCGGGTCATGCACAGATCTGGGTTGGATCTGGCGCGACCCGGTTTTAAAAAACTTCATTTTTTTTCTTTTTGTCGCCTTTTTCCATCCAGAATTTAGGGGAAACTACCGATGTTTTGTTCCTTTATGTCTCACTTGTATATTCCTCTTATATATCCCACCTAAAACCCTAATATTTAATCCCCTCCTTTTTTTAGTGAATAATCCACTCCTTTTTCTCTCTAATGTTTTTTATTTTTAAGCTATTTTTTTTAAGTTTACCATGATTTTACTGATTTCAATTGACCTTCAGGACTATTTGTCTTCACTCTTTGAATCATAGCTTTATGAATTGATAAAATATGAAGTATTATATGATGTTCTCTAACTTTTCGCTTATGTGAAAATGACATTTATGTAACCTTTAATAAATGATCATGAATCTTATGATTCAGGATACGATTCGATTCACGATTCTGAAAATCAGCTTTATGATTCACGATATGTATCCCAATTTAATAACCTTGGCAAGGACACATGTGAAGAATAACACTGAAAAGCAAATCAACAAATAGCAAAAATTCAAACGAAAACCAAATCAGTGATGAAGAACCAAATCAGTGGCGAAAGAGCACTCTTTCAAACATAGCCCACCTGTAAAAGATCCACATCCTTTGCTAGTCTATTCTAGGAAGAAACGTAGTAATATTTAGATGTTATGTACTAGTATTTTGTGTTTATGTGTGTACTCGGTTCTCATTTAGGTTGTGTTTAAGTGTGGGTTGTAGTAAGTTGTTAGCAGTTTCATGATTTAGACAACTGTTCTTATTTAGTATATGTGTAAGTGTGGGTTGTAGTAAGTGGTTAGCGGTTTTAGGATTTAGTTAGACAACTGACAATTAGCTTCAGTTGTTATGTGTTGTCAAGGCTACATATGTCAAATCATGTATTTGGGTGGTTATGAATGAGAGTATTATTCAATAAACTTGTCTCTCTTTCCCTCTAGAATTCAGATCCTAGTTCTAGAGATTCTCTTCCCTTTCCCAATCTATCCTTCCCTTTCCCTCAATTTTTCTCTTCTTATCCTCCTTCATTCTAGCAGCACCTCTAAATGATGATGGCTGGAGATGAGGACTCTGAGATCAAAGGTCAAAGGCTGAGGGTGTGTCAAAGAAGAGTAGCAACCCACGGAAGAAAGAAACGATGATGAAGGAAGGTTGGCAATCCTAGCGTTGATGATGGGGATGGAATGGCAGGAAAGGCGATGGAAGACCTCCCTGTCACTACTCATAGATCAAATGCCCAAAATGTCTTCAATGATTGGAGAGCATTAACATATATACATATAAAAGGTAGTGGAAAGTTTGATAATATTCTAGATAAAGTCACACAACTTAACTAAAGCTGGGAATTTGGATTGAGCCCGTAGGATCGGCTCAATTAAACCCGTTTGATTGAAGGGCCGGCCTGTGATTTTAAACTCTAAAAGGAAACAGACTTAAAAGGGCCAGCCCTAATGGGCCATTTTAAGTCTGCCATATTTATATATATTACTAATTTATATGTATTTTACATAACAAACATATTTTAAGTTTATGATTTTGGTTTATTGTTTGTTGCAAAAACTTAAAATGATGATGATGATGGTGGTGCTACAGATAAAATACTTGATATTTTTTGTCTCGCTAAAGCAAAGCCTTTTGAGCCTATTCCCAGTGAAGCTCAGTCAAATTCAAATGTTCTTAAAATTGAAGATAGTGATGATAATTGATGAAGAAAGAAGCTTGTATTGTATGATTTGTGAACTTAAGTTTAAGACTTTCATATTATTTATTATTGTCAATTTAGTTGTTTAGATAATTATATATGATTTTCTATGTTTTTGAGTAAGAAAATTATAGTGTTAAAATTATTGTATTTTTTTTAAAAAAAGAGAAAGTGAACAGTGACTCAGACTTGCAGGTTGGCCCGCGGCCTGTCCTCTCACATGCCGAGCTTGAGAAAATGGGAGAATTTTGGGACTATCGCATACACGGGCCGGCCCGTTTAGGCCCTAATTCTCAACTCTAAACCTAATGAAGATGATACAAAATTCAGTGAGCTAGATAACAACAATTACACAATTAGCTAATACTTTTAATGGCAACAGAGATTAGTGAAAACTTCACGCTATTGTCAACAAGTTATGAGGTGGGAAGCAATAAAAGAAACCCTTGCATCCATGAAGAACCATGCAACAATTCTAAGCATTAAAAGATTCATGCACAATTCCTGACTAGGAAACTATGAAGCTATACAACAAATTGCTTCCTTTATTCATAATTAGAGGGAGGTGTATATACACAAGGTAGGAACCTTAGAACTAAATGCCACTTAATGCCTATTGGTTAATTATCATCTTACTCTGGACTTGCATCTTTGATTTTTTGTTTTTTAATCATCACAATACAACCCAAGGTTTTGTTCATAAACTTTTACATGAACTCAATTTGGATCATGACACATTCAGTTGTCCTCTAATGCTTCCAAAATTATTTTTTCATTTCTACCCTACACAATTTTACATTCTAAATCCATTAGAAGCATCAAATCCAACAAAATCACACTCCCTGCTAAAACACTGCTGGCCAAAAATATGCATAACTAAGAATTTTTGGGATTTTTCAAGCTTTCTTGTCGTATACATGCATAATCTTAACCCTAAACTTCTTCCTATGCAATATTTGACACAAAATTATTCCTTCCCATACAAAAGGAATTTCATGTAGCACCTCCCCTAGGGTTTCAAAATCCCAAAATTTCATACAAACATCAAAATAACACAAAACAACTATCAATAAGTTTCAAATCATACATAGAGTTGTTTTCTAGAAACTCTTTCATCTAAATCCCCCTCTTTTTCATTTTTCCTCTCTAACAACTTAACTTTGCAGCAGCATATACACCATTTAAACAAAAACTAAACTGATTAAAGCGAAGAGGAGAGGTAGAAACCATAAAATATGGAAGATTACATAGCAAATTCACAACTTACCTTGAAGTTTTGATAAATTTTGCTCTCTTTTTGCTCCCTCCTCTTCTTGTCCGTGTTGTCCTTCTTCCCCTCTCTATTTTGGCCAACCTAAATGGCCTTTGGATGGTGCCTTGAAGTGTCTTGAAGCTTCATAAAAATCTGCACATGTATTGCTTGCTTGTGGGACCCGTTTGGACTGATAAAATAACTTTACTATAATATTTTCTATCACATAGTTAAAATATCTCTTTAGCTTCTCATCATTTCATTAGAGGATGACATGTGACAAATCTCAGTCCCCACAATATGCTTTTTGCAGATAAAGTTACTTTATCAAGGTTGAAAATATTTTGGAATTCCCTAATCACTTGACTGGTTTAGAATCATAAAAAATTCCCAAAATCCATATGATACTTCCACGATTTTTCTTTCCTCATTATGGTTTTAGAATTATTTTTAATTAATTTTTGAAGAAAACCTTAATTAGGGGTTTTCAAGGCCTTTTTCTTTCCATTCCAAGAAATTGTCTATGACTTTCTCTTGGAAACAATTTTATCAATTACGACAATTTCCAAACTATTTTTCCCTATTTTAAAATCAGAAATATAAGGCATCTGGATATTTTAAATAATTATATTTCATAAATTATTTATTAAATATCTAAATACTAAATGACCTTTAAAATTCCCCGTAAAGGTTATTTAGTCAATTTGATTAACACCAGACCTCAATTACTTATCAGTGAATTTTTCTCTATCCTTTGGTGTCCATGAAATTTTCTGATATTTTGGCCAAATTTTGACTAAAATACCTTTGAATTTCAAAAATAACATTTTGGTCCCAAGAATTTCCGAACATACACTTGGGTCCCTATTTGAAATTGTCACTTTGATCCTTTACTTTTTCAAAATGTGTACTATCGTCATTAGAGAGAATCATGGGATTATTAGTGTCAAATTCGATATGGAATTACTACCATTGATCTGGTTTTATTCTCTTGTACTGTATATATGTAATGTTCATCTCAATATAATACATATGAATATGAAACTTCAATTTATTCCACATGGTATCAGAGTCGAACGACCTTAAACCATTGTCTTCGTCCCAGTCTTAGTCTGCATCTTAGGCGTCGCCCCCACCAGTGGTTTCCGAGCCGATGGGTTCCTCTATGTCTGATACCCTAAAGACAGCTGTCGCTTCTGGGTCATCCTCTACATTCGATGGCTCCCTTGTGTCTATCGTGTTAGATAAACTCACGCTCGCCAACTATCGCAATTAGGTTCAAGCAATCCAGCTTGCCATCAGAAATCGCAACAAGCTTGGGTTCTTGACTGGAGAATCGTCAGTGTCCACCAACCCTTCCTTTCCTGTGATGCATCAGTGGAGGATCGACAATGCACTCGTCTCATCATGGCTCATTAATGCAACGACCCCTATCCTCAAGCGAAGCTTCATGTACTTGCACACTGCTCGTGATATTTAGGAGGTTGTCCAGGTTGCTTGCTCTGACTCCAAAGATCACTCTTGGCTATATGATCTCCGCTAGCAGACATGGAAGTCATCTCAAGGTACACGAAATGTCACTGAATATTGGTTTGAACTTGCTGCTTTCTGGTAGGAACTCAATTTGATGACTGAAGAGGAGTAGGTCTCCCCGGCTAATGCTACACGTAATCGCCATAACATTGAGACCTCTTAGGTTCTTCTCTTTCTGGTCGGCCTCAACCAAGAATTCAATAATGTTAGGGGCCGTATTTTGGGTCGCACAAATCCCCCCACCACTCTGGAAGTCTACTCTGAGGTTCAGCGAGAGGAGTCCCAACATCATGTGATGCTCCTTGCCTCCTATGTGACTGTCTCGGAATCCATAGCCTTGGTTAGCAAAGGTACTGAGTCTACCTCCTTCTCTGCTAAGGGTCACCCCTTCTATAATTACTATAAGAAGGTTGGCACACTTCCAATAAATGTTGGACCCTCCATGGCAAACCGACTAATTAGATGTCACGCAAGGGAAAATCACATGCTCACCATGTCTCTCTGAGTCAGTTCCTCCTCCTTCTTCTGTTCAGCTCGAGACAGCATCTCCCATAAGTAAGGAACAACTCTCTCAATTGCTTGATATGCTTAAATAAATGCAAGCCTCACAAGTGTAACCCTCATCTTCCTTAGCACACAAAAGTATTGCTCTTATTGCATTACATACTTCATTTTCACCCTCTAAGTGGATTGTTGATTCTGGTGCGTCTGACCACTTGACCTCGGATGCCACAATGTTCATCTCTTATTACCCTTTAGCAGGCCATAAGAAAATTAAAGCAGCCACTGGCTCTTCCTCTGTGATTGCTGGACTTGGCACGGTGCCCTTGTCTGACTCCTTACACCCTGATTTGGTCTTACATGTTCCTCATTTAGTGTGTAATCTCCTTTCTATTAGCAAGTTAAGCAAACAAGCATCTTGCTCAGCTCATTTTTATCCTACTTATTGTGTTTTTCAGGATCTCTCCTCAGGGAAAAAGATTGGTTACGCTGAAGAGCTTGATGGTCTTTACCATCTGGATGTTTTTACTGTGAGTGCCTTATGTTCCAAATAAGCGGTCTTGTTTCCACCACTGCGACTAATAGTTTCTCATTATGGCATAAAAGGATGAGTCATCCTAGTTTTTCCTATTTGCAAAAGTTGTTTCCCCAATTTTCCTCTAATAAAGATATTTCCCTTCATTTTGATATTTGTGAATTGGCTAAACACCATCGCACAACTTTTTCCCCTTCTCCCTATAAAGCAAGTTTTGCCTAAGCTCTCCTTTACACGCGTCATGTCCCAAAATACTTATGGGGGGATGCTCTTCTCACTGTCGCTTATTTAATTAACCATACACCCTGTCGTATTCTATCCTTCGCCTCTCCATTGGACGAACTCTGTAAAAGCCATTTTGTTTCTCATCTTGATTATTCGCTTTCGCTTCGAGTCTTTGGTTATCTAACTTATGTTCACATCCATCATCCTTCCTCTAAATTTGATCCTCGAGCTATCAAGTGTGTCTTTTTCAGTTACTCGAACTCCCAAAAAGGATACAAATGTTATGACCCACTCTTGAAATGCCTCTTTGTGAGTCGTGATGTAACATTTGTTGAAACTGAGTCTTATTACATGCCTCCTTCGATTTAGGGGGAGAGATGCAGTGAATTTCAGTCAAAAAGCATACATAAGCCCATACCACCACCCATATTGCCTAGAGATAACCCTGACCCATCCAAAGTACTAGCTCAGAAAAGTCGAAATGAGACTGATAAAAGATGAAACAATGTGTACTCAAGAAGATAAAACAGACAGAGATTAGAGCCCTTCATCCCTAAGGTGGAACCAACTTTTGAACCTATGGCGAGTCCTAACTTAGTAGAAGAAGATACTAAGCAGTTACAGATAGAAGAGGCTAATGACATAGAACTACCCATAGCCTTGAGAAAGAAGACTTGATCTTGCACCAAGCACCCTATTCATAAGTATGTTTCCTATGCTACTCTTCCTCAAAGTCACTACAATCTTGTCACTCACCTTGATAAGATCAAGATTTCAAATAATATACATGAGGCCCTAGAGGTTCCTAAGTGGAAGGAGGCAGTTCTGGAAGAAATGAGGGCACTAGAGAAGAACGATACATGTGAAGTCTTTGCTCTACCAAAGGGAAAGAAGCCAGTGGGTTGTAAATGGGTTTTTACCCCAAAGTATAATGCCGACGGAACCTTGAACAAATACAAAGCCAAATTGGTGGTGAAAGGGCTCACACAAACATATAGGCTAGATTACAATGAGACATGTGCTCCGGTAGCAAAGTTGAATATCATTAAGAGTCCTCTCTATTGCAACAAACCTTGACTGGCCACTCCATCAGCTTGATATTAAGAATACATTTCTAAATGGGGAACTAAAAGGAGGAAGTGTATATTATACTCCCACTTGTTTTTGACAAAAACCGTGGTCATTTGGTATGTAAACTCAAAAGTCTCATGCATTACACTCAGGGAAGGTTCTGACCTGGCTTATCATCATAGGAAATGATGATAGAGAAATGGACCAAATAAAAGTAGCACTAAATAAAGAATTTGAAGTCAAAGATCTTGGAAGATTAAGATATTTCTTGGGCATGGAAGTGGCAAGATCAAGTAAGGGAATATATGTCTCCCAACGAGAATACATTCTTGATTTGCTTAAGGAGACTAGTATGCTTGGCTGTAAACCTAGCAAAGTACCCATTAATACACAAAAGGTAGTGAAGAAGGATAAGAAGAATGCAAAGACAAATGATAACACTACAAAGAGGGATGAGGCTCCCACAGACAAGGGCAAATATCAAAGATTAGTCGGAAAACTTATCTATCTGTCACATACTACACCAAATATTGCATTTGCAGTAAGTGTATCAAGTCAACATATGCACTCCCCTAATAAGCATATGGATGCAGCCTATAAGATTCTCAGGTACCTAAAAGGTACACCAGGGCAAAGACTATTCTTCAAAAAGAATGATGATAGATCAATTGAAATCTTTACATATGCCGATTGGGTTGAAGATGGGGAGAATAGTAGATCAACCTTAGGCTTCTGTACTTTTGTGTGGGGAAACCTTGTGACATGGCAAAGTCAAAAGCAGGGGGTTGTGTCCAAGAGCAGTGCAGAGTCTAAATTAAGAGCCCTTGCACAAGGAATAATGGAGGGGTTATGGTTAAAGACGGTGACTGAAGAGGCCCAAGTGCATGTCAATTCTTTGCTAAAACTCTACTATAACAACAAAACTGCCTTGAGTATGGCTCTCAACCCTGTGCAACACAACAGAACCAAGCATGTTGAGGTTGATCGTCATTTCATAAGAGAAAAGGTTGAAGATGGCATCCTTTGTTTATCCTATATACCAACAGGATTGCAACTTGTAGACATTCTCACAAAAGGACTACCAGAGGATATCTTTGAAGGTCTTGTAAGCAAGTTGAACGTGATAAATATCTACGATCCAACTTAAAGGGAAGTGTGGTAATTATGTAAATAAAATAATAAGAAGTAACAATAGAGAGATATTAGGAGTAGATGTCTGAATCAGATGTTAGAGAGAATCATGGGATTATTAACGTCAAATCCGATATGGAATTACTACCATTGATATGATTTTATTCTCTTGTACTGTATATATGTGCTGTTCAGCTCAATAGAATACATATGAATATGAAACTTCAATTTATTCCACAAGTATTCTATTTCTTTTACACATAAAAAGCACTCACTGACTTCTCTCCGCATTTTTTGATAACTCAATTATTTGTCAGATAGTAACTGACCTCTAATCTTCACAAAGTGCACAACAACACCACTCCACTAGATCTCACTTGGTTATTTTGAATATGATATTACACCGGGGAAAAATCAGATACAATCTTCTTTGAACAGATATCACCTACAAAAATGTTACTAGGAAAATTATTTTACCCAAGTTTGATGATAATTTCAACCCACTACTGAAATTGTGAGACATGTGAGCCATAAAGATCCAGACTCTGAAAGAAGCACTATAAATGTGTACAATAAGCATAAGTCTCCATTCCAAACCCAAGAATTTGATATCCAATCACTTCCACCAGCTCATAGCCGAACCGGAAAAATACTAACTTAATAACGAGCTAAGGTACACCTTCATTTACAACAATTGAAAGACAAGATGCTGGTATTTTTCCTTCTTCAATAAGAGCTTGAATGCCAGAGGATGTTCCCTCATCCTTAGATAATTTATGTAATGCATCTCTTACAATCAAATAGCTTTCATCATGTGGTTGGGGAAAAAGTCCTTTGTCAACAATCTCTTTCAAAATCTCAAATGCGGCAGGAAAATTCAGATCAGACAGTAAACTACTAAGCAATACCATATGAATATACTGGTCAGCCACCAATTTTTTC
>QFDD01114909.1:0-10475 GCA_006871305.1 Vachellia collinsii
TAGATGTCGTCGTGTGAGCAGGGACATTCTTGGAGAAATAGATACTGGTTTTTGAGGCGTTAACCTTCTGACCAGATGAGGCACAAAAATCCTTCAAGATTTGATTAATGAGACCAACTTGCTCTGATGTCGTGGTGCTGAACAAGATCAAATCATCTGCAAAAAATAAATGGGAGAGAGGAGGACCACCTCTATTCATATGGATAGACTGCCATGCTCCCTTGTCTACTTCTTGATTGATTGCTTGTGAAAGTCTCTCCATACAAAGCACAAAGATGTAAGGTGACAGAGGATCTCCTTGACGAATGCCCCGTTCTGGTTTGAAGGATTCCGATTCCTTCCCGTTCCATAAAACTTGCATAGAGGCAGATGTAATGCATTTCATGATGAGCTGAATAAGGCTAGTCGGTAAACTGGCCTCTCGGAGCGTGTCAGATATGAAGGTCCAGCTCAAGCGGTCAAAAGCTTTCTCAAGGTCAACTTTGATAGCCATCCAACCACTTTTCCCTGTCTTCCGTCTCATCGAGTGAATGGCTTCTTGAGCAATAATAATGTTTTCTGTAATGTTTCTTCCCTTAATGAAACTAGTTTGGTAGGGGAGAATGAGCTGAGGCAAGATATTCTTGAGTCGGTTAGCTATAATCTTGGTGATGATTTTGTAGAAAGTGGTACACAAGCTAATTGGTCTAAAATGCTTTAGTGTTTGGGGGCTCTCTCCTTTTGGTATTAAGGCAATGAGGG
This sequence comes from Vachellia collinsii, assembly GCA_006871305.1. Classification (NCBI taxonomy): domain Eukaryota; kingdom Viridiplantae; phylum Streptophyta; class Magnoliopsida; order Fabales; family Fabaceae; genus Vachellia; species Vachellia collinsii. The sequence continues at coordinate 742 of QFDD01114909.1, forward strand.
TACGAGAGAAGCTTGGGTCTATATCACCTCCAGCAAATATTTGCTTGACTTCCTGAAACACCGTGTCACCCACAGTTTCCCATTGAGTTTGAAAAAACATAGCATGGAGTCCATCCGCTCCAGGAGATTTGAGTGGGTGCATATCAAAGAGAGCTTGTTTGGTTTCTACCTTAGTAACAGGATACTCAAGAGTATGCATCAATGAATTTGAGAGCAAAGGAAATAAACCTACATACCGATATGGAGATAAAGGAGCCTGCTCAATAGCATATAGGTCTCGAAAATAATTGGTTGCTATTTTGCTGAGCTTTGATTGGTCTGACTCCCATGTATCATCCTCTGTTTTGAGCATCAATATCCTATTTCGCCTTCTTTTGATGAGAGCTTTTGTGTGATAGTACTTAGTGTTGCGATCCCCTTCTTTAATCCATTTGCTTCTTGATTTTTGAAGCCATAAAATTTCCTCCCGTAGACATAATTCTTCATGTTCCTTAAGGAGAGACCGTTCCAGCTCAAGAAAATAATGAGAATATGGTTGTTGTTCCAGTGCTCGCTGTGCATAAGTAATTTGGGTCCTTACCTTTCTTTTTTGTTGCCCAATCATGCCAAAAACATTAATGTTCCATTTCTGGGCAGCTTGAGTAAAGCAAGAAATATTGTTGGTCAAGCTTACATTGTTGTTCCAGACTCTATTGACAAGGCTCTTAAAATCTGGATGCGTGACCCAAGGTGCAATAAAACGAAAGGGAGGTGAACCTTTACTGCCGAGCTTTACATCCTTTATTAAGAGAGGCCGATGATCACTTTGTATTTTGGGGAGGTGCAAGACTTGGGTATTGGGCTGGATAGTAGCCCATTTATTGTTGCCTAGAGCTCTATCCAGACGGACCATCAGATCACCCCTTTGCCACGTAAAGCATGGTCCTGAATAACCCAAATCAACTAGCCCAGCTGCATGAATAAAATCTCGGAACGCTTTGCTACCATGTGGAGTCCTCTGGGCGCCACCTTTTCTCTCATTTGCATTTATAGTAGCATTGAAGTCCCCAGCTAGCAACCAAGGATCGTTTTTACTGACATGGAGGTTAAGGAGGTCCTTCCATAAATTCTCCCTAAGAATGGAAGAAGGGCTTCCATAAATTGCTGTAAAAAGTACGTTTTTCTCATTGTGCTCACCTTGAATGAGAGTGTGGATGAACTGTTTGTGGTTTACAAGAACTTTAAGGTTGATATGATTTTGCCATAATAGCCAAATCCCCCCCGAAAAACCTTGAGCTTCAACCCTGTGAGAGTTGGGGTAATTTAGCTTCCGGATAACTTTGTCTGCTTGTGCTCCAGAAATTCGTGGTTCTACAAGGGCAACCACATCTGGCTTGTATCCTTGAAGAAGGGAATGCAAAGCTCTATGAAAACGGTTGGACGAAGCTCCTTGGCAATTCCACACAAAATATGAATTATTCATTTCAAAACTGTAGTTATTGCTCCATGTTGGAGCTTGGAATGACTTCATCATCAAAACTAAGTTCATGGTCCTCTGCAAAGGTTATCTCTTCATCTGAGGAAAGAGAAGTTCCGAATGCTTCAGCCAGTGCTTTAGTTATTTCCTCTGAAGGGGTTCCAATTGCATCTTTAAATTTTTGCCTGAAGTCTTTAATAATGGTCGTGGGAGGGAAGATGGTGAAAGTGGAAATCAATCCTAAACAATTTATCTCCCAAATCTATAATTCTTTCCCTGAAATATCCTAATTATTTGCATGTAGTAAGAGAGTTTCCAATCAGAAATAATTACAATGTACATCATTAGAAAAAATATTTTGAGAGAAATAATACATATTAGCTAAAAATAGCTAGAATAATTTTCTTAACATCAAAATGACTTCTGCATCGATCTTCGTGTTTTAATTTTCTAGTTTTTATAAAGGAATTGTGGTTTGTATTAATTACGAATTGATGACACACAGCATGCTTCTTGTAAATAGCCTAACGTGAAGATCCAGCGTTTCTTCTTTAAAAAACTGTACTGCGTACCTTTTGGTAGATGGTAACAATGAGATTAATCAGTGGCTAAGGCCACCCGAAATTAAATATTCAAGGTAAATTAATAAAATTATCACCTCGGCAAAAAAAAACAAAAAAGAAAAAACCCAATTGACACAAAGCTCTCGATTCTGGAGAGGCTGCTACTTTGATATTTGGGGAGGCATGAACCAATAATTGTTTTTCTTAAAATATTAAAAGTGTAAATTTAACAACGAAGTTATTTATTGAGAGCATCCAGTACAATTAAATTTTAAAAGATGTAAATTTATTAATAATCAATTAATAAAGATGAAAAGTTAGTAACACTATTAACCCGTCTTAATTATGTTAACCCACTAACATATTTTACCATTTTTAAGGTTTAAGATTTCGTTTTTAGATTATTTAACTAATTAAAACAACTTTTTTTTTAACTTTCTTTATAAATGTTGCTCTAAATAATTTTATCCTTCTAATGGTAATCAAAACTATTCTGAAAGAAATCTGGAATTAAATGATTCCTCGTAAAGTTAAACTTTTTGAGTGGAAAATTTTATCCAATGCTCTTCCTACTTTTGCCAATTTACAACAAAGGAAAATTTGTGTTGTGGATGTATGTCACATTTGTAAAGCTAAGACTGAACCTCTGAAACACCTTCTCTGCTTCTGTCCATGGGCAAAGCGAATCTGGTCTGACAGTATCTTTTCTTTTATTTTTGAAGTAGAAACTGATTTTAACTTGAAAGAATAATTAAGTTGCTCTCTAACCACATGACAGATGTCAAAATGGCAGAAAGCTCTAATTGCTATGATAATGTGGCAAATTTGGAAAGGCCATAATAGGGTTATTTATGAGAAGATGGAAACTGATCCTTTGTTTGTTCTCTCCCAGACGAACACTTTGTTGAATGAGTTTTGGGAGGCCACGGGCTAGGCAAGGGGTTCAGCCTCGCTTGAGCTCAATGGTGACACAAATCTGGTACCTACCTGCGGATGGAAAAAAAACCAGATGGCAATGAACTCAAAATTAATATGGAGTTATGGACTATGCTTATAATGAGAACGAAGGGAAAGTTGTCATAGCTTTTGTTATTAAGGATGCTAATTGTTGGCTGTTGGATGGACAAACAAATCTGGTTCAATCAACCGGGAATCCTCGTCCTAATTAACTTTATCAGAATGACTTTTGTATTAGTCTTTGTATAAAAGAAAGTTTAAAAACCTGGAACCCACAATCTTGATTAATTTAATGATGTCAAAAGATGCTTACTAATGTAAGTTCCGATATTAAATATAAGAGTTAAATAAAATATTTTATTTGATGGTAAATATAATATCTCGATTGAATATGTCTCTCAAACTTAAAATTTTTTTTCCAGAAATATCATTTTTGTTTGCATGTAGTGAGAGAGTTTCCAAGCATAAATAATTACAGTGCACATCTTTAGAAAACGTATTTTAACAAAATCACACATATTGCTTACAAATAGCTAAAATAATTTTCTTAACATAGTCAAATTAGTTATATACTTTTTACATTATGCACTGAAGGACTTCTGAATGGGTCTTTTGTATTTTAATTTTCTAGCTTTTACGAAGGACTTGTGGTTTATATTAATTTAAGAATTGATGTCACATGGCATGATTCTCGTAATCGTAGAAGAGCCTAACGTGAAGATTCTTCTGCGATGCTTCTTTAAAAAACTTCACCGCATCCAGTTTTCACCGTACACGTGAAGACTACATTGGGAGGGGAGTCAAGGGCACCCTAAATAAAAAAAAAAAAATCGAAGGCAAATTAATAAAGTTATGACCTTGTCAAAAGAGAACCAAGTTATCGGTGCGTGCTGCTTTCGCTCAAGTGAAGGTGTCTGGGGCCCACCATCCCAGTAAAAAAGAATGCACCCAGCATATTTGTCCCTAAGCATTTTTCAGAAGCAGATCTATCTTTACATCACATTTCATATTTAGTATTTTAACAACATATTATTATAACAATTTATAAGTTAAAATTGTATTATTTTGTATATATTGCATTTATAATTCATTTAGATCATATTTTAATAGATTAAATTTATTTATATTTATAATAACAGTTTTGTAAAATATAAATTCTAAACCATTCATTTTTTTTTTTATTTAATGATAGAAATCCACTCCTGAAGAAAGGAAAAATATATTTATGAGAGAAGCAGGAACCGTGACATGTGCTTTCCCTTCTCAACTGACCGACGGGTCACTAAAAAATCTCCCACCCACTGGGGGCCCCTCCTTTCTCTTACGTGGATCACTTACTTACGTGCCACCTTCCTACGTGGCCCCACCACCCCTTTCCTGATCTCAACTATGTTTAGATTAATTTTTGAAAAATAGTTTCAGTATCAATTTACATAAAAATTAAAATTATTTTAGTTAATAGATTTTAGAAAATAATTTTCCATTCTCAAATCATGGTTTTAAGGATTAAAAACTATTTTAAAGAATTTAAGGATGTTTGTATAATTCACATCAAACCAATATTTTAAAAGTTAAAAGTTATTTTGTATTTTTGAAACATGTTTATCAACCTTTTTTTTTTTGAAACCATAGTTTTAGGATCAATTCATGATTCTAAGTAGATACCCAAACATGTTCTTTCCCAAATAAAATCTACAAGCAAAATATATCAAACCCAATGAAATTTCTATTACTTTGCCCGGGTTGCTGGGCCTCCACTTACGGAACCCGTGGTTGAAGACCGGGTCAGACGAGTTGGGCCCCAACAAAACCGAGGTCACTGACAGAATTGGAACCCATTAGCCACAGGTCTGTCTACACGCAAACTTCATTATGTTCCTCAAACTAGCTCAATTGGCCGGCGCGTGCTTACATCAGAGTGACTTTCACTATCACTACGGAGTGACTTTCAAGCTCGAACTGGCTTAAATGGCCTATAATATTAGCCAACCACACTTTTCAAGATGATTCAAGCTCTCTGATTATTCAAGTCAAGGTGCAGTACATTTACACTGTGAGCTGTGAGATGGTGACGTGTTCTATGAAAGTGAACGATCGAATAATAATTGGGGTATAGGGTCAATATAATCTTATCAATGAAAGGGATCATCATGCACTCTATTAGTATGGAATACGGCTGTTCTAAGTTATACATGTTAATTATGATTATTAATCATGTCGAAAATACAGTAAGAACTTGCTGAGAAAATGATCATGACGTATTTTACAAGTGTATTAACATTATTAATTGGCACTCTTTGTTTTTGTCAAAGTTGCAACTCAAGTTAATATGTATAAATATATTGTCATCGGACAAGCTTTTACATCCACGTGACTTGACCCATATTCTATATGATTTCCAATATCTACTTTAATTAGAGTCTATAAATTAAAAAAAAAAAAGAAGAAGAAGAAGCCAAATTAATATCCAAGTGGATATAATTTCCCCTCATTTTTAATTAGGTATTTGCATTTTTTTCCCCTTTGTTGTCGTAGTTTCACTCAATTTTTAGTCATATTTGTGAAATTTGTTTTATCATATTCTCATAAAAACATATAGATACCTTATTAAATGTTAGGCAAAACCACATCAACTTGCAGATTATTAGTTTACACGAGGAAAAAACACACACATGACAACTTTGAAACAACAAAGCTCTATTTTACAGCATGGAGTTGGTTAAATATATCATATATCATATATTGTATTTTATGAGCAATCAAATCTTTAAATAAATTGTTAACTAAAAAATCTCATTCAATAATTTTATTAAATGTCATCTATCATTTTCTAAAACAAATGCTGAAAAAAAAAGCACCAACCAATTTTGTTCTATTTTGGTTGGTCATAAAAAGACTATATTTTATTTAAAAAAAAATGTTCATAAAGAAATAGTATTATTTACCTTTGATCCTTAATATCATATCTAATTGACTTTTATTTGAGAGATTAAAGATGCTAAATACATTACTTAAAAGTGTTTCTATTTATTATTTTTCTTCAAACTAATTTGTCTGATTTATAAACTGATATATAATCTAATTATTTATATAAATAATTACATTTAAGTAGTATATTTAATTTTATTAATTCCAACAAAATTCATCTGACCCTTATATAAAGAACTAGACATATTATATTCATTATTTGTCCTCAAACTACTATCCTCAATCCTTAACTTTTTGGATAAATTTAAAAAGTTAAATAAATTTTTTTGATTATGACATATATTCTGAAATATTTATATATATCATTATATTATAAGTTAGTTTATAAGTCAGTCAATTATTTTAAATAAAAATAATAAGTACATCAGTTAAATAGTTTTATTAATATTTTTTTAAAAAAGTTAATTGAATATTATATTATACAAGGAAGAGAGTATATTTCCACGCACTATATGCTTAATCTATATGATGCGGGACAGAACCACGTACTTTGAAGGATGCAACCACGTACTTTGAAGGATGCTCAAGTTAGTCAATACATGCAAATACAACAACTCTTCACTGTCCTTTGCCACAAAACTAATTGACTACGAGTCCATCTGCTCCTAGTGGTCTAGTACTAATATTTTCACTATTCATTGCTTGAGAAAAGCTTTCCACAACCCACAAAACACCAATGGCACATTGCAACAGCAGTTGGATCTGATAGGGGGAGGGGATAATCATTTATTACGATTTTGGATGAAGTATTGATGACTATGCTAACCAGATATCTTATCATGCACAAAAAAGAGTAATTATTATATTGGCTCACAAATTAAAACTGCTGGAAGTGTTGTGAGGGGTGAAGATTTTGTTTTGATGGCATAATAGTTACATATGAGCATACTTGTAGATGCGTGAATGAAGAGTTAGATTAGAAAGCCATTGATCCATATGTTTGGGATGTGAGCAATCCTTGGCCCCTCTGCTCCTGTCTCTCTATCACATCTTTCCTGTAAAAGTGGAACTCTATACATTTCAAGTGTTTGCAAATTAGTAAGGTGACGCATTCCTTCTAGAAATGACTCCAAGTTTCCACAATCCAAAATATTGATTGAAGATCACAAATCCATTCAGGCAAAATCATGAGGTGATCACACCAATCAAAAGAGATTGTTTGGAGAGAATGTAGGCAGCCAAGGTCTTGGCACTTTATGTTCTAATCCTCATCAAGGTTGCAAATAGTGAATTCATCAAGTGTAGCAAATATGTTTAGCATTTGACGGAATGGTTTCTCTGGACTTGAAGGAATTGCAATAATAAGATGTTTAAGAGAGGAGAGATTTTGCATCCATTCCTCTGGTAATGTTTCTATGTCTATCCCTTCAATGACAAGAGACTTAAGCATGGAAAGAGATGCAACCACATCATGTGATGTCCCACCCTCTTCAATTTTTCCCTCCCTTGGCTTTTATCACTTCAGTCGCTGTACCGCGCTCTTTAATGTGCGCCATACCTAATCATTTCCTCTACCCTCCCTCTTTCATACTCCCCTTTCCTTTTTTTCCCTTACCAAGTTTAAATTTGCATGAAACTTAACTATATTTTATTATTGTTTAATTGTGAAATCATTGTTTACTTTCCTTAAATAAAACTAACAGTAGTGTTAAGATTAAAGGATTTAAAGTATATGTTTTAAACTTAGTAAAGTAAATCAAAAATTGATGTTAATCTAGGAATGTAAATCTATACTTTAATCAATGAATTAATTAATGGATGGATCTGCAACTCTGCATTGGGATAAGAGGAGAGGATGTGCTTAAACTGGTCACATGTGCCCTTCCTCGTCCCATCCAAGCCCATGTTTAGCCAGTGACCTTGGTCATGAGACGAATTTACTGTGCAGTTACGAGGGGAGAAGTTAAGGAAAGGAAAGGACACAAGTTTAACCAGTGGTTTTGGTTGATGTCTTTAATTAGGCACCATATTTTGTGGTGTTTGGATTATTGACTGGGTGATTAAATTAGATGTTTAATTAGAAAAATGGCCAAAGTGCATCGAATATCCTAAATCATTTTGTGGTACATCTAATATTTTACAAGTATTCTTTTTAGACATCGATATTTTTCTGAGTTATCAACCACCATGAAATATTTTTTTAAATACGTCTAAAACTTTAAAATATCCTTGATGCATTCAAAAGTGAAGCATAAAAATATTTTAAAGTGTCAAACTTCAGGAAATATCTCATCTTAGATGATGGCCTAAAAAGAAAGAAATGGTTACAGAATATAAGAAGTGCGAAGGAGAAAGGGAAAGGGAAAGGGGAGGATTAAAACTTTACCGAACCCAGCGAGACATGCGCCTCCTCGTCTTGCACATGCCGCTTCACCCTCCCTCCCTCCCTCCCTCCCTCCTCTCCTTCACTTAATGTTATCCAATCCATTTGGATCAAAAAAATGATATCCAAAAGATGCTTCAATGAGCTTTCAATTCCCATATATACCATCAACTACTCCTTACTTTTCTTGTATTATCAGAATGGCTTCTGCATTGTTCTTTGTATAAAGAGAGTTTATGGATTAAGCACGCGAAGCAACATGATGAGGTGACAACGAACCAAGCAATTAATTAATCAAAAAGAAAGTTTAACAACCTGGAATCCAACAGATGCTTACTATATACCACTCATGGTCTAAATATAAGCCCTGATCTTAAATAAAAGATATAAACAAAATGGTTATTTTGATCATAAATATAATATATTGATTCAATTTGTCTCCCAAATCTATAATTCTTCCTCCTGAAATATCCCTATTATTTACATGTAGCAAGAGAGTTTCCAATCAGAAATAATTACAATATACTTTATTAAAAAATATATTTTAAGAGAAATAACACATATCTATAAAAAATAACTAGAATAATTTTCTTAACATCATCAAATTAATTATCTACTTTTTATATTAAGTGCGACGTATTTTTATAAAGGAATTGTGGTTTGTATTAGTTAAGAATTGATGTCACACCGCATGCTTCTTGTAAAAAGCCAAACGTGAAGATCCAGCGTTGCTTCTTTAAAAAACTGAACTGCATCCGAAAAAATGGTAACGCTGGAAAAATGATAACAATGAGATTAATCAGTGGCTAAGGGCACACCGAAATTAAATATTCAAGGTAAATTAATAAAATTATGACCTCGACAAAAAAAAAAACCCAATTGGCACAAAGCTATCAGTTGTGTTGACGAGGCATGAACCAATAATTGTTTTAGGAAAAAAAAAGAAAAAGAAATAAGAAAACCAATTCCGACTCAAAGCAAGGCCAGAAAGAAAAAACTTATAGAGGCTGAAAAAAAGAACTCGCCATCTCACTAAAGACAATCATGCAACCGTCAAAGATTATCCAAGTTAATTACATTATCATCATGACAGTAAACATTGGAAAATTCTCTATCAGACTTTTCCAATGCTCCATCCAATGACTGCGAGAGATTCGCCTCCCACAAACCTAACCTACAAACTGTCCTGTAAGTGTCATAACTGGCTACCCTGAGGCCACTTGATACTAATTCCCTCAAAAATCCACTAATCTGTTCACTACTCATTGCATCAAGAAAAGCTTCTGCCATGCCAGGTTGCCAAAATACAACAATGGCACAATCTTTGTCCACCAGTTTAACATCAAACTCTTCAGAAAAGAAGATGTCATGGGATTCCTGAAGTAGATTCTTCAGCATGCTCGCTGTGATCCCGAACTGAACTCCCCATAAGAAAACCAAATGTTCA
>QFDD01114910.1:0-22937 GCA_006871305.1 Vachellia collinsii
GAAAATAATATATGGTGAATCAAGGTCGATCCCACAGAGACTCAATTTAATTGGTGAATAGGCACTATAAATCTAATTTTTGTTTAAATTGAGTGAATAAAAATATGATAATGAAAATATAAATTCAATTAAATTAAAATATTAATTCTAAAATGCTAGAAACTTTTAATTGACACAAGCAACCTAGAGTGGCTAATTCCTTCTTTAAGTTTTAGAGCATGTTTTTACCCAAATAAATATATTTAAATTTTAATTTGTTAATCTATAGTCTAAATAGTTGCAGTGTCTCCCGATCATCTACAACCCTCTCTCAAATAGAACTATTATTCCTTATATAGTTATTTAAGAGGCATTAATTAGAATGGTTTCACTCTAATATGATTATGTGAGTCCCGTAGGTATATTCCTATCCTAAAGGCAAATTAGAATAATTTTTAATCTCACATTATTCAGTTTAAAGGTCTAATATAGATCCATCTTTCAAGGCTAACCTAAATTTCCCAAATTCATATTTAATGTTGATCAGACATTAAACAGGCAATAAAATTAAACTGAATAAACATAATTAAAATTCGATATAAAAATTGGTTCAAACATGCTCAAACCCTTAAATTAGTTCATAGCTACTCTAGATTTAAAGAGAGTTAACCGCACATGGCTTTAATCAAACCCATAATATAAATATTCAGATTAAAAAAGCATCAAAAGGAATAAAGAAAATAAATGTTTTCCTCTTTGATCCTCCGGATGATCTCTCTCCTATGCGTTGCTGCTCCTGGGTGCTTGTGCGCGCGGGCAATGCGTGGCTGAAGGTGTGGATGAAAGTGTGTGTGTTGCGTGGATGTTATGGATGGATTGATGTGTGTTTGTGCCTCCGTGCTTGTGCCTCTCCTTTCTCTTTCCTTTAATGATATATATATATCCACCAGTTGCCAAACCGCCAATGCTCTTCTTTCTTTGATCTTGTTTTTGTTTCTTTTAATAATTCTTTTTTTTCTTGATTTGCGAAGATCTTTTCCTTTTCCATTGCTTCCTAATAAAAAATAACAAAATAATAAAATAAAAGGAAACAGAATAAAATAAAAATAAAAATTCCTAAAAATATTAAATTATTTTTATTATCAGTTATGATTCAATGAATCTCTAAGATATTGCATTATTTGGTAGATTTACTATTTTAAACTTAGAATCTTTTAAAATTTATATTGATAACTCTCTAAATATATCAAAAATATATCTTAAATATAATAAAAATTGGAGAGTTATCAACAGAGGACCATTATGGGAGGGAAATTGATATAAGATAGGACGGATCGATTAGAAACAAGTGTAAGAATTGGAATGACACATCAAGAGAGCATGTCTTTTGTAATCTCAAGCACAAAACTCAGATGAATGATCAAAGATAGAACCTTAAGAGAACATATCTCTTACAACCCTAACTATAAAAATACCATAAAGTTGATCATTCCCTTGATACTGTCAGAGTATTTTACAATTGTACAAAGATGTAATAAAAGTTCAACCAGAGAATATAGTTCTTAAAATAACAAAGTTATTATTCATTCAAATATTTTTCTTGAAATGAAGTACAAAAATGTTGGTAACATATAGACTATCATAAAAAACTCTAAAATAAAAAACCATAAATCTTAATTGTTATAATAATGCTTTTATGATGATTAATTGATTAATTGGCACCATTTAAAGCTAAATAAATTAGGAAAGTACTTAAATTTAAAGTAAAAGTAAGCTACCTATTTTAACTACAACGGGATCTTCTAAAAGAATATTTGATCAAATGATCTTATTTAAAGGAAATAAAAAGGAGAACTTTATAAAAATGAAATATATCAAAATGCGTAATAACGACTTCTTAATTCATTTTAGACGTCACTTATGCTTGTCACACGGTATTTTAAATGAATTCTTCAATTTGAACTGTACATGAGCATTATAAATCATTTTAAGCTTCTTTCATGTTTATGTTACACCAATTTCATGAACTTTCATACTTTCCCACATGCTCAAGCTTCCATGAGTTGCAAAATCATACATACGAGCCCGAATAAGAACGGTTAAGGCATCATTTACTCATTCGGCATGAATGTTAACAGTATAGGCTTTTATTGTAACTAATTGAAGCCTCAATATCATTTAATAGATTATAATAATTAGGTCCCGTTTGGTGTCATGAAAAGAATATTGTGCTTGCTCAAACTCTTATTACATAATATGGACATTATAATTGACATGTTCGATGTCGCTTTGATTGTCATATAAAACACATTTTTTACCTCTATTAGAGACGCCATGAGAGAATTGGGTTTTTTCATCTTTATTTAAATTTCAGAATATAAAATTATTATAGTAGATAATTAAAATTTAAACATGTTTCATTTAATTTCTAAATAAGCATTTCTCATTATTGAGAGTTAATCGTGTTAAAATGAAGTGAGCAAAAATTATAAAAATGAAACATAACGTAAGCTTGAAACACCAAAGAGCTATACTCTGGCCTTTGTTTAGTATTATTTTCTTAGGTGTTTTTGGATGAATTTAATGTTAAATGATTACTCTAATTAACAGCAGTCACCAACTAATAAAAAAAAAATTGAGTTGCCTCTGTCGATTTTGTACGATTACAACGATTCATAATACATAAGGCAGCAACGAGTCATATTCAAGATATTGTATCCAAAAATGTAATATAGGCAGTCCTTTTATCAAATAAAAAATTTCCACCTCCTTCATAATTCACCTGTTTCAACCTATATAGATATCTTTAATCCAGCCTCAATCCACACATCGCAGAAAAAGAAATTTTAATAAATCTGTTTAAATATCATAATTATCTGATAAATTTAAGGGTGGTGCTTATTTATTAAATAAAAATTCTTAATATCAACAGTGTATAAATTTTTCTGAAAGTTAATGAAAAGTAAAACAAGAACAACCGACTTGGTCACTAATTGATACTGATAAGTAATTGCCGTTATTGATAATAATAATTAAAAAAAAAAGCAGTGACTTTATCTCCTATCCGCTTAGCAAGGAAATATTAATGTGATTATGGATTACTGCTCTACTAAAATTTAATGGATTCAGTAAAAATTAGAGTGGGGATCACAGGAGTCATTGCCCCGCTGCCCCGGCCCGGGGGGGGGTTAGACAGTTGAAATTAAAGGGGCCCTGTTGATGTAGGATTTGAGGGTGTTAGTGATGGTTGCGAAGGAGGGTCTCATGGTTGGATTTCCGTCCCAACACAGTCTGATCATTTGCAGAAGCTCCTCCACCTCCCCTTCTCCGTCCTCCGCAGTCATCGGCCTCAGCTTCCCCTCCACCACTTCCGCTGCAATCTGATCGTCACCACTCATTCAAATTTTGATTCAAAACTAATTAAATCATGACTTTGCTCTAAACACCAACATTGATAATAATCAACTCGTAAAACAAAGTGTATATATACCTTGGTAGGACTGTAGTTTGTCTCAATGTAAGGGTAATTTCCGGATAGAAGTTCGTTTAATATCACCCCGAAACTGTATACGTCACACTTTTCATTGTATGGCTCGCATCGAATCACCTCCGGTGCCATGTACACGTAAGTTCCTGAAACGTATATATATCAGTGGAATTTTTCAGACCAAGAGATCAGTTGAGAGAGAGAGCATATGTGTCTATATATATGGCATGCCTGTTTCACCGGTGAGGGCCATTTCGTTGTCAGCCAAGAAGCGGGCATGGCCGAAATCGGCGACTCTGACGTGGAGGGCGTCGTCCAAGAAAATGTTGCTGGGTTTGAGGTCACGGTGGATGATCTTGGGCATCTGTTCATGCAGATACTGCATGGCCTGAGCGATCTCCAGAGCCCTCACCACTCTGTCTTCCAGGGGAGGAAGTGGGACTTGCCTGACTCTGCTTCTCTTGCCGGCTCCGTGAAGCCAGTCTTTGAGGGTGGTGCTGACGTGATCGGTGACCACCCAGGCGTGGTGGGGAGGCTCAAGGCATGCCCCCATCAGCTGAAGCACAAACCGGTGCCTCTGCCTTGACAGAGTCTCCACCTCTTGAGCGAAAAACACGACGCCGTTCGCGTTCGTTCTGAAAAACTCCGCAGATAAGCATTTTACCGCCACATCATATCCTCGCCAAGTCGCTCTATATATCTCCGCCGTGCTTCCCTGTCCTATCTTCTCCTCCAGTTGAATCTGTTATAGCATGTACAATGGTTAGAGAATGAATGCCATTAATCAAAGCAAATAATAATAATAATAATGGGGGATGTTTGGTCTTTTAAGTGCTGACCTCAATAGGATCAATGTACCAACCCTGGATTTTGGCTTGATCAGTGATGGCGGCAAGATCCGGGTGGTTTTGGCGGCGGTGGATGGGAGAGCGAATCTGAGGACTGGCGGTGGAGTTGACAGCTGATAAAGGGGATTGTTGGGGTTCGCCTTTGGAGTGGGTTATGAGGTCCAATATACCATTCTCTTGTGCTATTTGGAGGCAGTATCTGAGATAGTCCTGTGTTCTTTCCATCCTTTTCCTATACATTACTCGCAGCTCTTTCTGCCTCTGCACTTCTTTCTCCAAATCTGCCACCTACAAAACCACATCCAATGTAACCCTGGTGCATGCTCACTGTATTATTTTTGTAAACATGTAGTTTTCAGCGAGTAGCAGTGACTAATCCCCTCGTATCGTATAGTAAACTCTCTCAAGGGCTTTAATGTTGGCTATGAGATCATCTCCATATACACCGTCAGGGGTCTAACCTCTAACTAGGTGCTTAAGAATTCAACTTGAGTACCAATTGTGCTATGCCTCACGATGCATGCTCATTGTTAATCAATCCAACTTTGTAAAAAGAAACTGAAGCTGTGACCCATTTCAGTAAGTAGACTGCCACTGACAAAAAAGGCCAAGACTTTATGTCGGCCCAACTCTTGCCTATCCAACCCAGGCCTAGACACTGCTATTGGTCTCTAACATAAAGGTTAACTGACCTTTTTTAGAAAGGTTAAGATCGTTATTTAACATATTTTTATTATTTTTTTAAATTAATTTATTTAATGTATAGAGTGACAAATAATTTAATAATATACATGTAAATTTTAGAATATATATTATAATTAAGAAATTCATTTAGATTTTTCAAACAATTGAATAATAACTCAGAGTTAGTATTTGCCATGCCAACTCCAATCTTGGACCAAGACTGAAACTCATTTTTGGCTGTCAAAGCTAGATCTCTGTGTACTTAATATCCAATTTGGTTTGATGTTGAGGTGGATTCGTGTGACAGTACCTTTCCTTCCAGTCTCTTGGATTGTTGGAGTTGCTGCTGGTGTTGCAAAGTTGACAAAGTTGGTCTCGTGGCCTTGACATTACCGAAACCCCGGCAGCATCCACTATGAACAGGGCTTGATGCCTCCACTAATTGCTTGTGCTTGCTACTCGCTTTGGATGATTGGCGAGACAGGCTTGGCGAAGTTAAACTCAGCACAATTTCAGGGCTCTCTCTGAAACTCGTGTTCATTTTGTCGCCACCCCAGCCGACCCTTCGATCTTCAATGTTATAATCCGCAATAAGAGAGAGAGAGTCCTTATAAATATGTTCCCTTGGGTTCCGAATACAGACGGCAGGACTACAAGGGACGGACTTAATGATGAACCCATTCGTTTTGTTATTAGTGACCACATTTTGGTTGTCTTTTTAACTCTCGGATTCCTTGTCCAATCGAACTACTAAATACAGATCACTCTACAAAACATTCGTTAGGGTACTAAGTGAACCATGGCAAGTAATATTTGATTGAGTCAGATCAGTTTTGATGGATTGTAGGCTTGCAAAGGTAACAAAATTTTATTATGTAGAAAATTGGAGTGACCGGCCGCCTAGTTCAGATATATCCAGTAGGAAAATGGCAAGTGGGGCGGAGTTTACTACAGTCCCAGAGGCATATATAGATATTTTATATGATATCTTCTTCAGGTTCTCTTAAACGGAGTCAATATTCAATTATAAATGCACATACTTATCCGAATTGTTATTTCCCCTTTAATTCCCTCCACTAATAAAGGCTTGTTAGATGATAAAGTCACTCACATCGATCTTTCTATATCCTGTCCTCCCTAAAGTTAGGGACAACATGCATATATGTAAAAGCTTAAATGCATGGCCTGGTGCAAATTTATTTTGCTGAATTTGACACCATCATATATGCATGTATGTACTGGAGGTATATATGTATGTATGTATATGTTTATTTGAAATACCTGCGGAATATAAAATTGTGCTCAATAAATGTTCAATATTACGCTCACAACAAACAAAGTTTTAATATTGTTAGGGCTATGTTTTTGCAATCTGTTCGTTAATGATGGGTTTTAAAAAAGCAGTGCAGTGTTTGGCGAAAAAAAAAAGGTTTTAAAAGCAGTGATGGGAGCTGGCAACTTATATGCATAATCATTTTCAGAGATGAGTTGGAACCTGGAAGTGAGAATGCAAGGCTGTGTGAATGTTATTCTAAGGTATGTGATTTGAAATGGAATTGAAAGGAGATGAGAGAAAGAGAAAAGATGTTGTTGACAGGTATATAGGACGATGAAGGTGGCCATCTTGAGCGTGTCACTTGGATAAAAGGAAAAGTGGTTTACGAGCATTGAGCAAACGCGCCTTGGGATCGCCAATCTCTAGACCTTTGTCTTTTGCTGCTAAAGCTAAAATAAACAAAATTGCAAATTGTGGACCACCAAACTTAGTTTCCCTTGCCGTACCTATCTTGCCCAAAACTGCCTCTTCTTTCTCCTTTTACAGCTACTAGCATTTGGCTTCTGTGTTTGAGTTTTCTTTCATTTTTCATCTCCTGCAAGATACACATTGTGACATTGCAATACACTATAGCTACTATATATCATCTTTTGAACTTTCTCTGTTAAGTTGTGTGGTCCTTTTGATATTAAGCTTATCATCACATCCACCTGTTAATGATTAGACAATATAACACTATACAATGGTGATTTTTTTTTTTAATAGTCTAGGATGAATATACATATATCGAGAGAGAGAGAGAGAGACCTGCGTCCCCCAAGATAATGTGTGGTTAGGCATAACCGCTGAGTGAATAGATACGGCAACAGGCATAGCACTTCGAGTTAGGTGGCATGGAGTTTATAGGAGTCCCATGGCCATATAATAGGATATGATGCAGAGACTCAGAAACTTGGGGTTATTAAAAAGGATGAGAAAGTTGTAGGATGCGGTGGATGAGACCCCATAAAACTATTCGTCTCATGATTGTGGGGTTACCTGCCCACCTCATTCACAGTACGGAATCTCCAACCAACACAGATGACGCCGTCTGTTCCTAACCGAATTGAAAATGGAAGCTCCAACACCGTCCACCGCCATGTTCAGTCCTTGTTTTAAAAGTTTTTTTGGCACTCACCAGTTTCTCGGGTTAGGACCTTAAAGTAGCAAGGGAATTAAAAATGGAGGGAAACAGTAGTTGCCTACCAATAGTAGCTTGAATAGGTTGCAGATCCGCACTCGCCAGTTATGTCAATCATATTATCAGTTGTTTAATTGGTAATATGATAAGATCACGTTGTTTCCTTGACGGCGGGAGAAACAGATTCCTCTTTCCAAGTGGGCCGAGTCTTCCCTGTTCGCCGTCTATCACACAACCTCACAAAACCGGTTCATGCTCGCCACGTAGTCCTCTCAAGACTGCGCCATCATTAGGTCTACATATATAGAATTAGCCCTACTCCCCCAGCTCTTCCTTTCTCTTTTCTTTCTTTCTTTGTTTTTTTCTCGTAACTGTACCACCTAATCAGATTCGTTAGTTTGTAGAAGGTCTTGATCATTTAAAAAAATATTTTCATACATGATAAAAATCCTTCTATATTTATAAAATCACTTAAAAAAATTAATCTTTAAATATTGACATATTGTTCGCTACATGGGTGGCTGTTTTAAAACTATTTTGAGTTCTGCGTTTAAGATTTTGTGTTTAAACATCCGTTGTTAATTTCCTTTTTATCATCATTTTCATCACCATCATCATCATCTTTTATTTTTTTTAATATTTGGCACAACATGGCTTCCTGCTTCGTTGCACATGCTAATTAAGTCTAACACACGTCATTGATTATACGCGAACACATGCACGGCCAACAACAACAATAGCAAATTATAGTTTAATTTCCTTTAGCATCCAATAATCATTATTCGAATATAAGGGGTTTCTCTTTAGTTTCATTTTTCTTTTTTTAATACATGGGCCCTCGTGCACGAAACGTTTCGTAACGAATTGATAGAGGAAATTCATTAAAGGATTTGTGTGTGTGTGTGTGTCAACGAAAACTGAATCTGCATTTTACCAAAATAACTACCTTCATAGCATGGTAATATAAAGTTCAAATTCCAATCAGGGTGTCTACATTTAATGATTAACAATGTTTTAAACAATATTTTCTATTGCATTAAGATACATATATTTAGTAGAGAAGAATGGGGATTTATATGTAAATCAAACGGGCTTTTCTTAATGTGATGAATTAAATTTAAATTTCTTTTAAAAGATTTACTTACATTTAGTGCTGGCCGTACTTTGAAAGAATTGTTGTGCTTAACAAAAAAGTAGAATTAATATATAAATCCGTTGGAGTTGGTTTAACGGAAGAGTCTGAATATATATGTGTTTCTGTTAAATACTTGGTAGTAATATTACTTGGAATAAAAATGTCTTCCGTAGAAAGCTATGCGTAAAGAAGGAGATCTATAACAAGATTGGAGAGGGTACGTGAGACCGCGTGAGGCTACAATACATGGTTATACGTGAAAGGGGATGTGAGGAATTTGTTGGTACTTTTCTGAGCTTGCAGTGTCGTTCCCAGGTCCCCCCGATTGCTCACCCTCCTTATTCTTTTACCTCCTCCCGCTGCTCTCCATGCGCATGCATTTAATTGAAAATGTTTTCCGAACAACAGAGCTCTTGTTGGGTGGCGCAATCTGCAAGTTACGGTGGCTTCTTCAAATTTTAGAAAATTGCCATGTTTCACAGACAGAAGCAAAGCCATTAATCCTCACTTTCTCTGTTCCCACGCTCCAACACCTGGCCTTCCCCTTTATTTTACACCCTCACGCCCTCTCGCTCCTGCCTCTCTCTCTCTCTCTCTCTCTCGTTTTGCTTTGTCTCCCCCTCTTCTCACTCCTCCACATCAAACCCCTGTGTCAGTATTCTATCTGAATGTTTGATCACGATCGAGAATTAACGCATCCCCATTTATTTCTTTTCACCCCCACCAACTACCCTACTCATAAATTCAAACCCCCCCCTACTGTTCTTTTCTCGTTCTCCTTCCAAAACAAAAATATTGCGGATTCTCTGACACACACACTTATTACATGTATCCTTTTCTGCATAATACATCTACTACATACGTAAAAGTAAGTATACATGTAAACGACAACAGATCTGTTTCTATCTAAAGGATAAACAGTGACACCATTAATTAGAACTTAAGCTCTCATAGAAAGCACTTCAACAAATAAACAAAATGGTAACACATGTCTCTGCTAATGAACAAACTACAGTATCAGACCACTAGCTATGGCGCGATTAGTCCTAACATGAGTAGTCTCATACACCGGAAGCTCCTCACAATACCTACCTTTTTCCATGACTGCTAGGTGGTCCAGCTCAAAAAGATCCGAACTTGAATAGCTGGCCGCATCCTCGTCCTCATCTTCATACTCGTTTGTCTTCGAAGGCAAATCCATCAATTTGAAATCGCTCTTCTGATTCTGATGGTACTCTTTCAGCGGCCCTCTTCCGGCTTTTTCCACCATCCTGCTCTTCTCCATGCCCGCCAATTTTATCTCTCCATCGTTCTTCTTATAAGTTGGTGGTGTCCGTCCGATTTTCCACGCGGTTGGCACCGACACAGGCATCATCACGCTACGGTTGTTCTGTTCGTACAAGATTTTGTGGCCGCAAGGTCGGCTTTCTTCGTCAACGATCACGCTTACTGGGCAGAAACGGACGCTTCTTTGAACCCCGTCACGTAACTTGTGTCTGGCGGAAGGCGAGGTCTTACTCAGACAAGAACGTGAGAATGATGATGCGGAGGAACAGGCCGAAACCGAGGCTTCCCCTGATTTTGATTTTCTCTCAGAGTTCAAGTCTTCATAACCTCCCAGAGAAGGCGTGCCCTTTGATTTCTTCGTATTCCCAGGAGTGAACAGAGAGTTTAGGAAATTGGTGAGCCTCCAACCGGGAGAAATAGGCTGCTTTACCTTCTTGAGATTGTTGTAGATCTTCAAGGCCCTAGATTTTGACTTGATTAAGCCTTCGTTGCTGGCTGTTGTGCTGGGAATTTGACCATAATCATGAAACGTCGGAACTTGTCCGTGTCCATAAATCGGAGCACTGTGTCTTCTCTCTTTCTTGTCGGACAGGCTGGTCCTCACCGGCTTAGGCCTCGGGGGCGCGAAACGTGATCCCACTCCGAACATGGACTCCGTATCAGAGGATGAGAATCCTCCGCAACTAGAATCCGAGGAACTCGAAGTTGAACTGAAAAACAGAGCATCTTGGGACTTGCAATCAGGACGGCGACGTAACTTGTTGTCCATCACAATCGACTTGGGTCTCCCACGAGTCCCAAGTTTTTCGACTACCTTCTTGTCCGTCCACTTCTCCAGCATACAAGCTCTCCGAAGACTCTCCTCTGCCATCTCCTCCTCTCGCACGCATCTGTTACTATGTTTCCCACTGGTTCTGGTCTGTTTCTTGGCCAACGTTTCTGGGTACAAGCTCATTTCGCCACTGCTGGTGTCGACTTCGTCAATGGAGCGGTAAATTTGATCAAGGAGGGAAGAGGAGAAGGATGGGGTCTTGGCGTGGCTAAGGAAGCTGCGTTGTGTGAGTGACGTCCTCTGGGACCTGTACATGTTTGATGCGAAAAGAATATATGAGCGGCACGGATGAAAAGGGGATGATGAACAATAGGGACTTTTTTGGGGGGAAGGAGGGATTAAAGGGGGGAAAGGAAGGAGAATGAAATGATGAGCATGATGAGGAAGAGGGCGATGATAGAGGGATGATTGTTTAGGAACGGTGATTGATGGCTGTGGGAGGAAGAAAGGAAGGAGCGAATGAGCAGGATGAGGGGGAAGTGGAAGCGGAACAGAGGAAGTGGAGGCTTTTATA
Source organism: Vachellia collinsii (assembly GCA_006871305.1). Lineage (NCBI taxonomy): Eukaryota > Viridiplantae > Streptophyta > Magnoliopsida > Fabales > Fabaceae > Vachellia > Vachellia collinsii. The sequence continues at coordinate 11,223 of QFDD01114910.1, forward strand.
AAGGACGCTCACGCGCGTGCGCGTCATTGTCCCCGTCCTCCTGGGAGCCAATGCCACCTTGGCACCTGTTGCTTACGTGGCATCAATCTTCGCTTCATCATTCCCAACTCCCCCCCCCCTCCTTTTGATTCCGCCTCCCCTCCTTCAGAATTCGAATTTCGATCCGTTGATCCCATTCCTCGGGCCCAGCATTTCCAATGAGGGTTACCGCACCGAAACTTCACCCTCTGTCCTCCCATTGGGTCCCACACTTCCATGTGTGCCATGCACCCGCTTTAACAAATTCCTATATCATTCTTTTTTTTTTTTTCACCTATTCATGGGACGCCCAAAGACTGATGTATTCATGTAGATATTGTATGCAATTTGGTTTGGACTCAATTAGATCTCGGCCTAACTAATTTGGATAGTTCAGTGTGTGGCTCATTGATAATCCCAACAACCAAAGCCTAAAGAGGTCATATGCTTGCGACCAAGGTCTGCGACCGCAGATCCTAGCAACATAAGCGTTCGTCTGCTTACCCATGATCGACATAGGCTCCCCGCAGGCATCGGACCAAGCAGTTGCGATCTATGAATTCAATACCCACGTTGCCTAGATCTTCAGAAAAGCACAAAAACTGTCTAACAACTAGCGACTCGAGATTTCACCAATATATTTACCATGTTGTACTCAGGAGAGGGGGAACTTCTTCTTCTTCTTCTCTTTCCTCTGATATTTTCTCCCTGAACTCAGAACTGCTCATTATACTCTGTATCTAGCTCTATATCAGTAAAACGATCACTACTGTTCTTATGCCATATATTCTTTTCGTCTTTACATCAATATACTTGTCCTACAATTCTCTTTGTACTATTCATACCCTTAATTATTTCCCCTTACCACGTAAATCCTAGATTTCATACAAACAAATATATAAGAGTATTGTTAGGGGGCATTTTATTCCATTATTTGTTACCAAATTATCAAATGCATTTATTTTCAAGATATTTTCTCTATAATCTGAGAGGGAGTCCCTCACTCTCATCTCTTCCTCTCTCTTCTCCCTTTTCCCTTTCCCGTACATCAGGGAGGAAAGGAAAATTATATAAAAAATGTATCAATGGGTTTTTTAGATGCGTGCATACATTGTCAATGTGTTGATGGTAAAAGGGAAATGAACGTGGAACACAAAATGAGCAATCAATTTTGAGAAATACTTACATACTCTCGAAGTGCCATGTCATCCATGCTCTGTCCAATGAGAATATTCCAAGTATCATCTATTGTGATCCCATATCCCATAAATTTCTCCTGCTTATTTTCATTTTTCCATAACCCCATTATAATAGATATCTATTATGGAAAAAGAGGAATAATTAAGAGAAATTTATGGGATATGAGATCCATAATAAATGACACTTGGAACATTCTCATTGGACAGAGTATAGATGACGTGACACTCCGGGAGTATGTAAGTATTTCTCATCAATGTCACACGTTGGGAGTTCCGGGATGAATGCGAATCATAAATTAATAATTATTCATTGTGTCGGGTGCCGAGACTTTTAGTGTTATCTGAAATTGGCATCCAAAGTGTTTAAAACCACACCCCTTTGTGAATGGAAATCGATTTGTTTCTATCAGCCATGGATGGAGCAACAAGAAGGGATGCTATTATTTGATTTCAATTTACAATTGAGTTGGCAAGGGCATAATTGATATTGACATCGCCGGATTTATACTTGATACATCATAAGATGTATATTGAAATGTGCATATGTTTAACATTCAAGAACAATGACAAATACGGTGCCTTTTTAAGAAAGGAACAAAATCAGATTTCCTCTTACCATCTTCCAAATAAAATGTGGCGCCAGTAAATTATGTTTTCTTGCATGCATGTTTATAACTATAGGGTTGTGGAGGATGAACAATACTACCTCCGTCCCTTAATATAATAAGAGTTATTTGATTTGTTTTGGAAAGATTAATAAAGTAAATTAATGAATTTATCTATTATTTTTTCTCAAGCTAATTTGCCTGACTTATAAATGATATATAATATATCAATACATATGAATATTTTAAAATGTATATTATAATTAAATGATTTATTTAACTTTTTTTATCTTCTAAAAAACCAACCGACTTTTATATTATAGAACTGATGTATTATTAAGGTAGATTATTCAATTTTTTTCCCTTGGGGGTTGGTTATATGTATATAACCAACAGCAATTATTGACTGGGAATATTGAAATATATATGTGCGCGCGCGGGGGTAGGGATGTAAAAGTGTCGTTAGCACCTGGCTCAAGAAATTAATGTAATGAGCCAAACATGGTACTATTGGGGAAGAGGACAACTCACTAACGAAAGAATGAATTAATGGCACATTGTCCTATTTGAATTAATAGTAAAATTATTTTTTTTAATATAATACTATTGGGGAAGAGGACAACTCACTAACGAAAGAATGAATTAATGGCACACTATCCTATTTGAATTAATAGTAAAAACTACTTTTTTAATATAATTTATAATTCATAAGGTAAGTATTTTTATTTGTATGAATGCGCTTTTACAAGACTAATGCAAATAGTAATCTTGGTTGGTGAAAGTCCATTATTGGCACATGTTTTGAGTTCTAGCAATCTAACGCTGATTTTATAAATCTCTATTATTGTTTGGTTTACTTTTTGAAGATGAAGGTGGAAGAGGAGGGAGAGTTTGTGGGTTCCCCCTGGGGGGGAGGTTAACACAAAAACAAAAAGTGCATGGGACAAAGATGAACTTTAATGATTGGTCATTAAATAATTAAGGGACAAATTATGCTAAGGGAGCCTTAAATTTGGCGACGAGGCAGGCTCTATCGCTGGTTGACTTACAGCTGCTAATGGTAACGTGGTCTGAATTTTATAACGGCACATTCTCAGCGCTAATCAGTAATTAGGCTCTATCAATGTCAATTGACTTTTTAATTTCCCTCCCAAATCTGACTATATCTTCCCCTATCATTTATTCACCCTCACTGCGGCTTCAGTGTCAAAACGACAACATTACTACATAAGGGACAATTAATCAGCTCCACCCATTTTTAAATCTTTGTTCTCTTAGGCAGGTTTCCGTTACTCGTAATTATTACCAATGAATTCATTTCTCAAACTCACGTTTTGCATAAAATATCTCAATAAATTCATCGCCATATTTTTTCACAAAAGGTCTTATTCTCAAGAAGGAAAGAAAAAATCCAGATGGGATCTTATAGAACAACTAGGGATAGGAATTGAAGGTGTGCAGGGAGTACATGTTTGATCCAAATCAAAATAGCATAGTTAATTTGTCATCAAAATTATGTGTGCCTAGCTAAGATGGTGGTTGCTACATATAGAAAAAGTCTTGAGCAAAGAAAAAAGAACTCAATTTATAAGAGATTGCCACCAACGACAGTGAAGTCGCTAGCAATAGCATGAAGCAGGTGAACCTATGGGAAAACCTATGCATAGTCAAATACGCACCAATCCATGAAAAAAACCCACCTAACTCAATAAATGACCAATTCACACGCAGGGAACACACACGTTCCATTACCATGCACGTAATAGCAATTTGTTGGTACCTGGTTGATTTGAGATCTCTATTATTAGTGTTTTAGAATTGAAAGCAAACAGCATCATAACTATAGTGAAAGCGACGAATCATACTTAACATTAAGATCCCAACTCTACCCCACCACTGGCCTTAGCTTTTATGGGCACCAAGGAATTGTTGCCCCCCTCCATTACTTGTCAACACCACATGCCCTCCATCACACATGCCTACCCTCCATGTTCTTCTTCCTGGAGACACAGGTTATGATGTGTACAACATCTACGGCCATTTCTGTACCCTAAACGCAAAGCCTTGACATTAATTGAAATCTCTTTTGTGTGATCTCCCATTTGAATTAAGCAATTTCTCGTAGACAGGCTGATGCTGCTGGCTTCCACCCACAATTAGACAGTGATCTCGTGTGGTTTCGATGGATCTTGAAGCTAGATTTAAATGCTTGGTAGGGACAGTGCTCGTGGCGAGATATTGTTGTTGTGGGTGTGGACTAATGTGCTGGACGGTGTCATGAGAAGTCAAATTAAAGTAAGAGGGGAAGTGGAGACAATTTTTAAATTTCAACAAGCCATGGATAATGAAACAACGATTAGTTTGTGTGGCGAAAAGAAGGACATTATTGTGTATGAGCACAATGAGACCCACACACGTATAATTTCAATTAATTATACGAGGGGGATATCTTGTTTGAAGCTTCCAAAAAATGGACAAAAAGGATAGAGATTTTCTGGGGACTAATATAAAAGGGAGCGTAATATGTCGTCCCTTCTGGGGATTATATATATTATAATGGATATGAATGTTTGTTATATATGATGGGCTAATTTAATCACCAAATCTTTATTATATTGTTGATAATTTGAGTCCCAAAGCTGGGAGGAATTGGTCAGAGGTGAAATGGTAAAATTGGAGGGCACAGGCTGAGGAAGGCATGGGGGAGGAACAAGCGGAATGGGAACAGAGGACAAGTGTCGGTGCATGGGTAAATAGAGGAAGAAGCACACATTTAATTCAAACTATGATTTTTAATGCAGTCTCTGTACATAACATAGATGTATTGGAATCAGTTCATTTCGGCAATCTGCCACATCCATCATTCTCTCACTAGTTGTAATTAAAGATGGTGGAGACATACACACTTAGTTTTCTCATGACTCCTCACTGACGCATGTACACTCGCACAATATTGTAAGAAAATTATAACTAACTTCTACTCTTTAATATAAAAATTAATAGACTTTTTTTTTTTTGTAGAAATTGAAAAAACTAATTCATTAATGTATTTATCATTTTTTTTCAAAATAATTCTCCTATATTATAACTGATGTATAATTTAATTATATACATAATTATTTCAGAATATATATTATAATTAAGTAATTTTTCGAATCCTTTTAATCTTCTAAAAAAGAATCAATTGACTCTTTTTTTTTAACTGAGAATCGACTCTCATATTAATGTGACAATAGCAGTGCTTCTAAACTTCATCACACACTGAGATTAAAATTTGTGTGGATGCATGGAATAGGGAAAGGTGGTAGCTAGAAGGGCAATGAGTGGGGAGAATTAATGAGGGGACGCGGGAGGCCCCACAAGGAATACCATATGTTGGTGACCATGTTTTTTGAACGCGATTCATTTACTGTACCTGGACCCCCGCATGCAACAACAAACACAAAACCAAGACACATGACACAAGAGCCTCTCTCCATTTTATAATCTCGATCTGTATATTGCCCCATTATATCTGTCTATCCACCGAGGCTAAACTTTTTCAATGTCAGTATTTGATCAAACTCATCAGCCATAGTCTTCATCATATATGCCTTCTGAAACTTTGAACGAGGAAGGATGGCAATATTTTTACCATTATTTGACTCGCGTTTCCAGAATATGCATTCACACACACACACACACACACAGGGTTTACCGTGCATGAGAGGTTAAATCCATGTATAAGAAACTAGATTGGCATGGATATGGAATTGCAATGGGGATGAGTGGGGGACATGAGTGAATAGGGATCCCAGGAGTTGCCCCGTAAGCAGTGAAGCACGTGCCAGGGCGTCGCCTGACATTACCTCCCATTTCAGTCACTCCAAGTCCAAGGACACTACAAATCCCTCATGCGCATGTAATCTCCCTGCAATAAATTTTGAAGAAAATCAACATGAACATGAAGAAGAATTATAATCGTTGCAAAGTCCCGAAACAAGTGAGTATTATACATATCGTGTTGTCATTTCCTATACAGTAACTTCTTGATATTTTTTTATTATATTTTTTGCCCATGAATTTTTTGTAGTAATTTTCTCTAATATTTGGAAATTCCCTCCAGTTTATAATATTAAACTCACCCTCCTCATCCTAGTGCACCAAAACTTTTCCCACTTAAAGGCAGTGTTATACATGTTCATTCTGAGTATACACACTGTTGAGTCATGTATGAATTCGGTTGCTAGCTTTAAAATGGTGATGTGAAAGGGATAGGAAAGAGACATATACACAACGAGAGAGAAGCGGTGAGGATCCCAATGAGGAGAGTGGGGGTGTGTGTTTTGAGTTAAGCGTGAGAAAAAAAGAAAAGAAAAGATGGGAAGATTGTGATCAAAGAAAGGAACAGTGCTCGTTTTCCAACAAAGCAAGAGATTCAGTTATTAGGTAGCAGCAGCAGCATCTTCTTTTTCCTCAGCCTCGGGGTTTCTGACACACTTCTCTCTCTTTCTTGCACCAAACTGTGAGTTGCACTCACGTGCACCTGCATGAGTTGGACGCTTTTCTTTCTTGATCGCCACGTGCGACTGCAACTCCATCCATGCACATTGATTCTTTTGTTTTTTTTTTATGACAACAGGCGGATAGGGCCTTTGACCCCCGAATCCGGAAACCCCCCGATATCCGGCGCCTTTTCTTGAGTCTTTGAACTTCTTAACTGAACCAGGTAACCCGGGTTCTTTAGCTCCACATTATTCAACCTCATTCCCTTCTCCTCATCACTCTCGTTTCAAACTTTTTTTTGTATCTGTATTGATGAAACCCCGTCTATGTGTTTCTTCCCGCACCTCATATGCTCATTAATACACCTCGTGTGATTGTCCCGTCCACTGCCAAGCGCACACACCTGAAACTGCATTCAATATTCAATTCAATATGTAAGAGGCCAGCATTAGCTAGGCCACCTTATATACTGCCTTCTTTTCTATATGCTATATATGATAGCTGTCTTTTCCACATAAAAAGGGGAGAAGTAGCACTTACGATAATCTGGCAAACCGATTTTTCACGGTACCGGGATAAGGTCTGTACATGGGCCTCGAATAAGTATATATCTAACTAGTTTTTCTGTTGTCCATCTTTTGTTTCCTGTGGGGCCAAAAAGCTGTTTGTTTGGAAGAAAGAAGGGAGAGCAACATGGAATGAAAGTGAAGTCTCAATCTTTGTGTACATATATATAGAAAGAGAGATTAGAATTTCACATTTGTGTGTATTAATGTATGATTAAAGAAATGAAAGGATTGGGAGGAATTACAATTAAGTTAGCAACTAAATAAAGAAATGATAATCTTAAATTTTTTTTCTCCCTCCTTGTTTAGTATATGTTTGTATTCATTTTTGAAACCTCCCAATTTAAAAAGTTCTGAAAAGGAAGGGGAACAAAAGGAGCAGGTCACTGTCTTCTCCTGTCTCTAATAATATAATGAGATGTAGAGAGTATTGCTGCCAAGAACAGCAAATTGTGTCGTATGCATCTCAAAGTCCTTCTATTTTATCTTCAAATCATATGGTGGATGTGGATGCATCATTCAGTCAACTAGATGCCACATTATTAGTTACAATTTACAGTTTTTGTGTCGGATAATTCTAATGTTTTTCTAGTTGTACTTCGTAATTGGAACCTATATGACCAATTTTGCATCATTTTTTCAGACTGAATAACTTAAGAAAAAGTACTCTTCCTCGGTCCAAGCTTAAAAGATGGGACTTGCATGTTTATTAGTTGTCTTGAAACCAATAAAAATACACAACAAAATTTAGAATGGGGGTCATATCCGTACGTGTCTCATAATTTTAGTCCCAAATGACACAAAGCCTCAGATCACCAATCATCTTAATTATAGGCAGCCGCGAGTTCGGCCTCGGCTGGTTCTTCTGCTAAATCCTAATTAAATAACGTAAACCATTATTAACTATCCACTCGCAGGCGCAGTATCAAACATATGATACAATCATAATTAATTATTACCATCATTTATATATCAACTATGTACTACTACACTGGATCGACAAGCACACGCTACATACAATACTGCACACATAATAACGGAGATCGTGGCCTGTTCATATGTACTTGTGAGGCTTAAACAACCGAATAATGTTTCAATCTCAAAAGCAGACATAAATTATAGCCAAGAGTTGCGAACCACATACAAGTGGAACAAGACAAGACATTCCAGCGAAAAAAAACTAAATGACAAGGCAAGCCACCTCCTTTGCTTTATGCACGACATGGTGAATTGTCTCCTCATGTCTAAAGGGTCCAGAACTTTACCGACCTGCCACAGTGATGCATATTTATCCATATGTTATATTCAAATGCTCGTTTTTTTTTTATATAAATGACCAAGAAAATGCTTCTATTTTGTTTCTAATGACCATAATCAGCAAGCACATTTGATTGGCACTAGACCCAGAAAATAAGGGATCCAGGCATCTATTAGAGATTCGATCCTTATGGACCTTAGAAATCAGTAATCCACAGAACAGTGAAGTTAGAAAATACCCATAGACCTTTGACTACAATCACTTACTATACAATCAACAGCATCAGTACCACTACCTCTTTAAATTAAAAGTGGTGTGATCTTATAAAAAGCAAAATCATCAAAGCATCCGTTAATTAACTTGATGAATAATGAGTCCTCTCTGTGCATTAACATATTTGCAGAGAACTGGAAATAAGATCAGTTTGTCTTTCTCATTCTGCAACAAGTTATCAAATCTAATTCCTTACTTTTGGGCCTAGTTTTTCATTGATTTCTCAACTATAGTGGAAACTACAGAAAACTGCAAATTCTGAGATACCACCTAGAAGACAACTTAATGTCTGACCATCTATGAAGAACGAAGAGGAAAAAAAAGGGATAAAAATCGCTAGGATGGTGACGAGATCTTCGAAGTACTTGGGCTACGAGATGTAAATTCTTTGAGAACCCACGAAAAGTTAAGAAAATAAGGTATCCCTGCATTACGTGGTTATCTGTGGCCCTGCGTATGAAAAGTAAACGCATTATTGGCGGAGGGACGAAAGATTGATCAAGTCATTATTGTTCTAGCCCATAATCCATAATACTTAAAAGAAAAGCAACACAATATTGAAGAATGGGGACGAGAAAGAAGTGAAAGGTAGCTTCATCCCATATTTATGACCAAAGTTTCTGGCTATCACACTCTGTGCAAGGTTAACTGGATGAATATATACATAATAATATGCTCCGGAGACCATCGGGCCATATGGAATGATATAGGATGCATGGGCCAAGAGGAATTGTAAGGATACAGGGTTTGAATTGAATGGGCCAAGCGAAAGTTTGGGCTGGCCCTGGATGATCTAATTAACATCGATATATAGTATAAAATAAATAGCAAGCTATAATTGTGAACTGTGTCTAATTTGAAATGTTTGACATTCTATTTTCTCCTCTTAGCAGCCGAAGCGTTGAGGAGGGGTACGAATAATTTTTTTTCCAAAACGTACGAAGTGATGTCGTCTTCCCTTCGCGATTTAACGAATAAACACACGCCAACCGACGTTTCCCAACGGTCATTAACTGCCTCTGGCGCCCTCTTCCTTTCCCTATTTAACTTGGTTTCAGACGAAAAAGGTCGTGATACTTCGGCCTCTTCCACAGAAGAAGAGTCACGACGCTGCCTGACAGTACTCCCCATCGCGCTCGGCTCTCTGTGGCGGCGCTCTCACTTAGCGCCGCCGCTACTGAATCTCCAGAATCAACAACCAGAGCAGAGAGTAGGAAGCGTTTTGTTTCCAGCCGAGTTCCCTAATGCATGGGAGATCCCTGGACTATTGTTCCGTACAATGACCCGTACGATTTCCCTATACCCGATGACATCCTCGATTTCCGTAACGATCCTATTCCACTCCCTCCAGGTCCATCCACTTACCACAATGCTTCATCGTTCCCGCCACAACTAAGCGATGCAATTTTTCAGTGTAATGGTCCGAATTTGGGTCAGTTGTTTCAGGATACGGATATGCCCGATTTTCCCCATCAAGATAGCAACTTTGAAGCGGGTCCATCTCAAATCCACGGGGAAACCCATCCTGGTCAAGAGAATGTGCATTCACAGAATTTCCCCGACGTGCTTCATCTTCCATATTGGCCAGAGAAACCAGTCCCTTATCTTTGTAATTGCTGTCAAGTTCTTAGAGAAATCATTCACACTAATGGTAAGATTCGGGCTGTCACAGAATTAAAATATTGGCTAACTTAATTTTAGTCCATATCCCGCTTACACCTCTGACTGTTTGGATCAGGGATTCAGTTCGCAAAACTGGAGATTCACGGAAGAGTGGGTGTGATCTGTCATGCAATTCTTCGACAGAATATTAATGCGGGTTCCTCCGGCCACCAGCAAACTCACTTGCTTGAGTGCGTATACGTTCAAACTCTTGCTTTTGGTTGGCAGTTGCCACCAACAACTTGTGGCTGATCTTTCTGAACTTTTTGGAAATATACATATATACACGATCAGTTTTTGCAGGAAAACTATAGAGGAGATCAAGGATTATATAAGGCAGTACTGCACGGAGAAAAGTGCAGCAGGGTACTTCACTTTGCCAGATCCATTGTCAGCTTATTATGAAGCCCTCTGCGTTGGAATGGAATGGAATGAAGATTTAAATGACGAATTCCTTGGCACGTATGCTGATAACTCTGGTTAGTCTCTGTCGTGTGTTTTTCACAATCCTTGTTTTATTCACCTCTTTGAATGTATTCATGTTTTGTAGGGGGAGCATCTGATGAGGCCGATGATATGGATAGGAGTGCCAGAGCTAATCTTTCAACGCAGGTCGTTTTAGACTCTCGTTCTAGATTATTTTGTTTTGTTTGAACAATAATAATGGCTGACAAAATCTCTGGGGTTGCAGAGGGAGAGAGCGGGGAAGATGAAACTGAGTGATTTCAGCGACGTGTTTCATCTGCCCATTGAAGAAGCAGCAAGGCAGGTAAACTTATGCCCTACGGTTGTGAAGAAGATATGCCGTAAAGAAGGATTGCCTAGATGGCCTCACAGAAAGGTTCCTAACAAGAGTCTTTTCCTTTTTGGCTCTTATCAATTTAATCATGATTGAGAGATTAATTAATCATCGTCCATGCATGCAGATAAAGAGTATAATGAGGAAAATAAGCATATTGAGAGGGAGTTTAAACTCGGCAGAGGCAGCGTCAAGGGCACGAACGGAGGCAGAAATTGAGAGACTTCATCGAGAAATTATTGACCATTGTGGTGGAATCATCCCATCTTCATTAAATTTCATTTCTTGATTGTACATACAACATATCATCTAAGACCCATTTTTTGAATCTTATACTCTAAAATGCCATGTTTAATTACTTACATTTTCCCCTTTGGCCCACCATATTAAAAAAATTAAATTAAAAATAAATTGAGTTTCACATTAGGAACATGAAGAGTAATTCGTAACCATCAGCTTTTTGTCATGCTTGAGCGAGGTTGATGAGACTTTTCAAGGAGGTCATAATCCGATATGGCATACCCTTTCCACTGTCGAGTTAAAATGCCTAGGTAAGTTCACTTTTTGTCTCAAAACCAGAGACATTAATTAATAGACCCTTTTTTTTTTATCACAATTGGAAAAATATGTTTGCTCAAGCATGTTTGCCTCATAATCCATAGATAACATTGAAAAGGTAATTTGTATTCTAATAAAATCGGGCATAGCACCACTCAGCATTCAGGCAAAGGCTGCTTGGGGTTGAATAGAGATGAGAGGGTAAGTTTTTATTAGTTAGTACTTGATACAGCTTTAGCCATCTAAGGTGTGTAAAATGAAATAGGATATAATGGGTCCTGTATAAAATGTT
>QFDD01114912.1:0-19182 GCA_006871305.1 Vachellia collinsii
CCGTGGCAAATTTAACCGTCACAAAACTTTTATCGACAGAATTTTCTTTCCGTCGGAAAATTTACCACGGAATATTCCGTCGGAAACTTTGCCACGGAAATTTCCATGGCAAATTTCTTTTTTTTTTAAATAAATAATAATGCCACGTGGCATCTCCGCTAGCCGCCACCTCCCCCGGGCCCGGGCCACGTGGCACCTCCGTCAGTCGCCACCTCACAGCTATGCCCTGCCATGTGTCACCTCCTGCAGCCGCCACGTGTCGCCACCTGATAAATTCTCAATTTTGCCTCCTCCAGGATTCGAACCCCTGACCACCTGTACACACGCGTGATCCCTTGTCAGTTGAGCTGCGAAAACCTTGTATTTTCTAAACGCATATTTAAATATATATAATATTATACTACATAATAAATTATTTATATATCATATTTATATGATTATTAATTTCATAATTTTTATTATTTAAAAAAATATTAATTTTAATATAAAATTATTACAAATAAAATAAATATTATTTCTAATATTTTTATATTTAATATTGATTTTAATTTATATATTAATTAAGATTTAATAGTAAATAATAATAAAATAAATAAAAATAAAAAATATCGAATTGAAATTAATAATTAATTAATAAAAATTATTACAAATAAAATAAATATTATTTCTAATATTTTCATATTTAATATTGATTTTAATTAACATATTAATTAAGATTTAATATTGAATAATAAAAAAATAAGAATAATAAATAAAAAAATTAAAATTGAAATTAATATTTAATTAATAAAATTATAATTATTATAAATAATTAAATAATAATTAAATTTGCCATGGAATATGTTTCCGTGGCTAATTCTGTGGCTAAACTTGCCATGAAAAATTTTTGACGGAATTTCCGTCGAAAATTGCCACGAAATATTTTTCCGTTGCTAATTTTGCCACGGAAAATTTCCGTCAAAAATTGCCACGGAATATTTTTTGACCAAATTTTTGACGTATTTCAGACGGAATTAGCCACGGAAAAATTCCGTGGCTAATTCCACTAGAAATAAGCTGTTTTTTAGTAGTGCAATGAAGCAAGTTTTGAGAATGGCTCGGATCAATCTACAAGCAAGACTATGCAATGTTCAGTGGATGAAGATCCAATTACTGACTTGCATCCTCACTAATAATATGCTTGTTTACTTAAATACTCAACTCGGTATTGTTATGTCAATTATTGATTAAGATTGAAATTAAACTAGACAAGTTATTATGGAAAAAAAATTAGTGGAAATAGGTGTAGTATCTAAGACAAGTTATTTGGATATTTTACTTTGAGTGGAAGATAATATATGAAAGTTTTATCATACATATTTTCGCTCAGTAATCAATGATGTTTATGTTACCAATTGTAACAAGGTTTAAGACATAAAAATACCTATAAACTATTATCAAAAGTGTATTTAACACCATATACTTTTGAAATGTGTAAAAATACTAACTAACATTTATAATAAATGTAAAAATGTCAGAACTGTTAAATCTAACTTAATACTATCACTTTTTTGATGTGAGATTCCCGTTATTTTTGTATATGCATATTTAATAATGCTTGTTAAGTTATATTTAATAATCATAATATTTTGTTTCTATTTTGAATATTTATAGATATTTTTACACATTTAAAAAAATATATGATCCTAAACTCACTTTTGATGAAACTTTATATTTTACACCTTAACCTCGCAGCAGCAGCATTAATAATAATAATAATAATAATAATAATAATAATAATAATAATTATTATTATTATTATTATTATTATTATTATTATTATTATTATTATTGAGAGAAAAAATCATATGATAGAGGGTATAAGTAGATCTTAGTCAAAATCGAATTCCATAAATGAAGAAGAGAGAAGAACAGGGGAAAATGAACAAATTGTTACTGTAAACTGTCAAGGATACATTTAAATTAACTTTTAGTTATTAATTTCTATTCAGATTTAAGTAAAATTATTTTAAATAATATATTTTAGAGAATAGTTTTTAAAAAAAATTGAAAAAATAGTTTTTTAAAAAATTATTATTTTCACTTTCAAACTATAATTTTAAAGGTTATAAACTATACTGAAAAATCTAAAAACATTTATATAATTTATACAAAATCATAATCGTAGAAAAAGTCCAGGTACTTTAAGTGAAAGTTGGGAAAAATAAAAAGGTGCTTTAATTAGATAATAACGAAGACCCAGAAAGTGGGTTTTCACTCTTCCCTGTCGTACTGTATGGGGTTTAAAAAGTCAGGCATGCTGCGTAAAACCCCAGGAAATTCATGGTCCGTACGAGAAAAATTAATGCTGTGGTTTGTGTGTATGCAAGTTCTTTGAACCAAAAAATAGGTTATGTATATGTAATTCATTTTCTTTTAATTTGAACGAAATATATATTTTAATGATATCTTTTGTTTTTCCTCAGAAAAATTCTTTGAACCGAAAAAATTGTATAAAAATGCTGAAAAATTTCTTTTATGTGACTATGGAATCACCTCCCTTTTGCTTTGGCAGACTAAATTCCATGAGTGACTGCTAAACTATTTTATTATACAAAGAAACAAAATTGATATAATTAATTTTAAAAAATTCCTTATGTGTGACAGAGAAAGTTGCTTTATCTTGGCCCTAAATGTGAAATTGTGGAGATCAAGACGATGGCGTTACTTTAACTTAGCTTTAGCTTAGAAAGAGATCTGTGTATAACAATTCAACAGACAATAATGGTAAACATGTTACTATCTATAAATTATTTCTAATATGTTCTATATAGAAAGAATCTTAAATTTCATAATTTTACATTAAAATTTAACAATTTTTTAATTTTATTCATATTAAATAATATTTTCACATATCTTTAATATAATAGTAAGTTAGTTTTTTTTTAAGACTAAGGAATGTAATTAAATAATATATTTTTTAAACTAATTTGTTTAACTTATAAACTAACATATAATCTAATTATACACATAAACATTTTAATATACATATATATAAATATATATTATAATAAAGTAATTTTTTTTTAATCTGTTAAAAAAAATTAACACACTTTTATGTTAAAGATTGATGAAGCCACGCAAACAAATCTTTGGACATGTCGTGGTGTGAAGACTTGGAAAAGTCAGTCTTCATCGTCGCATATACGTGCTCCACTCATGTCGCCACTAAACATGGCTCCAACTTTTAATAAATCAACATTTGTCGGCACTCCCACATTGACCTGGGGTCAATAAAAAATTGATTTACTACTTTTTAATTTATTTCCTAATCCTACTCATATATTTTTATTTATAAGTACTTCTAACATGTTTAATATATATTGTGAAAAGCCTTATTGGCAAAAAAAGAGAGAGAGAAATCTTAAACCTTATCAACTCTATTTTAAAATTTAACAACTTTTCAACTCTATTAATGTTTACTATCCATTATAATAAATGAAAATAAAATCAACACGTAATAAATGAAATATATAACTAAATATTTAGATGAAAAATTTAAAGAGGTGACTTATAAATAGAATTAAGAAAATTATTGTCTTATGTAAAAACAAAATCAATTCTTAAAATGCAGAATAGAATACAGTTGCCGATGATGGACATGCTTTACATTAGCATTTGAGAAGCAAACTCATGCAAGTTGGGATAAAACTTCTTTTACATATTTATCTTATATACTGTGAATCTCGATTGAAAAGCAGCTTCAAGCTTATAAGGATGATTCAATCAGTCACAAACTCACAATGTGTAGGTGGCTTGTCCTTGAGAAGGGGTAACTTGATATATATATAGCTTTGGTGTCCTTATGCTGAAGATTATTAGTGGTCAGAAAAATACATCTTTCCATGTATCAAGTTATGCTGAAGACCTATTAGGCTATGTAAGTATCTTACCAAAAGCAAATAGTCTTTGATGGTAGGTAGAGAGATCAAAATGTTAACGAATTACTTATGTGTGTGTGTGTGTGATTGGAATTGCAGGCGTGGAAGCTGTGGAGGGAAGGGAAGCCATTGGAATTGCTGGATTCTAGTTTCAGAGATTCTTGTTCAAGAAATGAAGTTATTAAATGCATTCACATAAGCTTGTTGTGTATTCAGGAGAATCCAGCTCTAAGACCAACAATACAATCCATTATGGTGATGCTAAGTAGCCTGTCCGTGACATTATCAGATCCTCAAGAGCCTTCATTTTTTATTTGTGGCCATAGAACAAATTCAAATACAATGAAGCAAGTTTTGAGAATGGCTCGGATCAATCTACAAGCAAATCTATGCAATGTTCAGTGGATGAAGATCCAATTACTGACTTGCATCCTCACTAATAATATCCTTGTTTACTTAAATACTCAACTCGGTATTGTTATGTCAATTATTGATTAAGATTGAAATTAAACTAGACAAGTTATTACGAAAAAAAAATTAGTGGAAATAGGTGTAGTATGTAAGACAAGTTATTTGGATATTTTACTTTGAGTGGAAGATAATATACGAGGTTCAAAAAACCGAACCGAGCATTAAACCGGTTGAGACAGTGATTCAAGGATTGATGGTTCAGATCGAGGTCAAGTGGGGATCAAACCGGCTATATTAAAATAATATAATTTAATAAACTGTACTTTATTTTAAAATATTAATAGTTAAAACCTAAAATATTATTTTATTTTACCTATATTTTAAATTTTTAGAGTTTAATTAAATATCAGTAATAAAAATAATTGGGACAAAATGAATTAATTTTATTTTATGTCATTATGTGAAAATTTGTTTAAATAAAAAACAAAAAATTTAAAGCTAGTTTTTGTAACCATGTTTTCTTAAAAAAATTTAATGAATTATATCATCCCATTCTGAATCCATTTTTCAGTGTTTCTACTTTTTAAATTTTTTAAAATATTTTTTCGTTTAAAACAAGAGTCAAACCGGTCAAATCGTCAATCCAATGGTTTAGTGGTTTGATTGGTTTAACACTGGTTTAATTGGTTTGAACCGGTCCCTAGTTCAACCACTCAACCGGATCGGATTAAAGACAGGTTTACTGATTTACAGTATGAACCGGCTGGTTCGGTTCGATTTTTTAAACATTGATAATATATGAAAGTTTTATCATACATATTTTCGCTCAGTAATCAATGATGTTTCTGTTACCAATTGTAACAAGGTTTAAGACATAAAAATACCTATTAACTATTATTAAAAGTATGTTTAACACCATATACTTTTGAAATGTGCAAAAATACTAACTAACATTTAAAGTAAGTATAAAAATGTCAGAACTGTTAAATCTAACTTAATACTATCACTTTTTCACTGTGAGATTCGTGTTATTTTTATATATGCATATTTAATAATGCTTGTTAAGTTATATTTAATGATCATAATATTTTGTTTCTATTTTGAATATTTATAAGTATTTTTACACATTTAAAAAATATATTATTCTAAACTCACTTTTGATGAAACTTTATATTTTAAACCTTAACCTCGCAGCAGCAGCACTAATAATCATTATTATTATTATTATTATTGTGAAAAAAAAATCATATGATAGAGGGTATAAGTAGATCTTAATTAAAATCGAATTCCACAAATGAAGAGAGAGAAGAATAGGGGAAAATGAACAAGTTGTTGCTGTACACTGTCAAGGGTATGTTTGAATTAACTTTTAAATATTACCTTCCATTTTAATTTACGTAAAATTATTTTAAATAATATATTTTAAAAAATAGTTTTTTAAAAAGTTTGAAAAAATGATTATTAAAAAAATTATTATTTTCACTCTTAAACTATGATTTTAAGGGTTATAAACTATTCTGAAAAATCTAAAAATATTTATATAACTTACACAAAAATCATAATTTTAAAAATTAAAAGTAAATCAATATTTTTAAAGCATGATTTTAAAAAAAGACCAGGTACTTTAAGTGAAAGTTGGAAAAAAGAAAACGGGCGCTTTAATTAGATAATAACGAAGACCCAGAAAGTGGGTTTTCACTCTTCCTTGTCGTACCGTATGGAGCTTTTAAAAAGTCAGGCGTGCTGCGCAAAACCCCAGGAAATTCATGGTCCGTACGAGAATAATTAACATTTGTCAGTCTTCATTGTCGCATATACGTGCTCCACTCATGTCGCCTCTAAACACGGCTCCAACTTTTAATAAATCAACATTTGTCGGCTCTCCCACATTGACCTGGGGTCAATAAAAAATTGATTTATTACTTTTTAATTTATTTTCTAATCCTACTCATATATTTTTATTTATAAGTACTTCTAACATATTTAATATATACTGTGAAAAGCTTTATTGGCAAAAGAGAGAGAAGTCTTAAACCTTATCAACTTTTCAATTTTATTCATCTTTACTATCCATTATAACAAATGAAAATAAAATCAATACATGATAAATGAAATGTATAACTAAACATTTATATAGAAAATTTAAAAGGGTCATTTATAAATATGATTAAGCAAGTCATTGCCTTATGTAAAAACAAAATTGATTCTTAGAATGTAGAATAGAATATAGTTGCCGAAGATGGACTTGCTTTACATTAGTGTTTAAAAAGCAAACTCAGGTAAATTAAGATAAAACTTCTCTCATATATTTATTTTATATGCCGTGAATCTCTTTTGAAAAGCAGCTTCAAGCTTACACGGATGATTCAATCAGTCACAAACTCACAATGTGTCGGTGACTTGCCCTTGAGAAGGGGTGACTTGACTGGATCGTAGGCTCAAAAAGGTAGTCGTCCTGGAAACTTTGCATCCACATGGAAAAAGATTGCCCGTTGCCGTTCATCGTCAAATCAATCACGCACCCGGAGGAGCAACAGCCTCCGGTCCCCCACTTTAATTGTTTCTCTTTTAATTTAAGCATTACGGTTCATTTTTTCCCTTAAACTATTCATATCAAACTAATTTATGTAAGCTTGAGAGACTTGGAGCTTCTTCTTTTCTTTTTAATCTAGATGGTTGGGAGTTTTTAATCCATAACCTTTATACAGACAATTTTTAATCTTTTAAAAAAAGGTTAACTAAAACTTACGTGAACTAATAAATAAATAGATGAGAAGCAAAACGAATTGAGAGACTCATGTTATGATTATGAAACGACAATCATCGTCACAAAATGCTTGGCTTCATGAATTCTCCAAAGCTCTTTCTTCTTCTTTGCCTTGTGATCCTTTTATTCAAAGGACAAACTGCCTACCCTTGTTCGAGCACAACATATGCCCAGAACAGCACATACAAGACCAATCTTAATCGGTTGCTTTCTTCCCTTTCCTTCCACGCCGATCAAAGTGACGGAGTTTACAACACCACCGTGGGCGTCGACTCCAACGCCACCGTCTACGGGCGCCTCCAGTGCCTCGGAGATGCCACCGCCCAGACTTGTCAGAAATGCGTTTCCGACGGAATCAAAGATCTCCTTCAGCGATGCCCAAATAACACAGGAGCCGTCGGTTGGTACGACAAGTGCTGGGTACATTTCTCCGACGGGTATTTCTTCTCCAAAATGGAAGAATACCCCATGTCATTTGTTTATAACACCCGCAATGCAACAGACACGACTAGCTTTATGAAGCTGTTGGGTGAAACCTTGAGGGTGGTGTCGAAAGAGGCGTCGGAAGGCGGAAGCAAGAAATTTGCGACCAAAACAGTAGACTATAATGTTTTCCAAACTCTATATACTATGGCGCAGTGCACATCGGATATATCTGAGAATGATTGTCTCAACTGTCTCCGTAACAGTATTGGCAATTTGCCTAGTTGCTGTACTGGCCGTATAGGGTTAAGATTCTACAAACCCAGTTGCTTTTTAAGGTATGAAACGTACACTTTTTACCAGGAAGCGCCTCCGCCACCAGCTCCTTCGCCGGAATCCACTCCCAAAGGTCTGTTACTATCCCTTCCACAATTTATAAAAAAAAAAAAAAAATCTTACGTACTTCTCTAAAGTACGTTGTTGATTCCAAGTTCAATCATAACGTGTATAATTATTTTGCGGGATGAAAAATCAATCCGGTTTGGCAAGTCTGACTAGTGATCGAATTGGTGAGTCAATTCTCTAGCTAGTCCAATCAAAAGTTTTGAATGGTTAACTGGATTGCAATATATACAAGTAATGCCTTTTTAATTAAATATTATTCATAATTATATATGAATAATTTTGTATATTTTAATTTAATTATATTATTCACAAGTTATATCATTTCATTAATTATCTCTCACAAAATTCTTTTGCCTCCCCCATTCTCTTTTTCAATCAATTTCTCTACCATTTTTCAAATATTAAATACATTTATATATATTTACTGTCTTTATTATTCAATTTTAACAAAAACATTTTATCTATCTAATTCTGTTATTTGTGTTGTGTGTGTGTGTTTTATATCAGAGCAAGTATTTTATTCAAATAAGAGCAAAAGCAGGATTTCAGCTGGGACAATTATCGTCATAGTTGCTCCCACAGCGATATGCACATTGCTAGTCTCGCTCTGCTTCTTGTGGTTAAAAGGGAGAGTAAGGAAATACACTTCAGTTCCTGAACAAACTGGTATGATAAATATCACCTCTCATGTTTAATTTGGTACATACGCAATTTAACTCTACATGGAAGTTCCTTGCTGGATGAATAATATCATAATCCCCACAATTTTTTTATTTTTGTTTTTGGTTATGTAGTTGATATTTCAAGTATAGAGTCCCTACAATTTGATTTGGATACCATCAAATCAGCCACAGACAACTTCGCTCCTGCCAATAAACTTGGTCAGGGAGGATTTGGTGAAGTGTACAAGGTATAAATCTATTTCACACAAAAAAAAAAAAAAGATCACTGTACTCAAACTCATAAAATTAATATTTGTTTGCAATGGATTTTGATTACATTGGTTATTCCTTATGAAGGGTATTCTTCCCGGTGGACAAGAGTTAGCCGTAAAAAGCAAGGTTCACCAACTCGGACCGGTGACTGAACCGGTCAAGGCAGTGGGTCAAGGGTCAGTGGGTTAGATCGGAGTCAAACCGGGAGTCAGACCGGTGAGGAATAAAAAAATTTAAAAATATATCTTAATATTCCAAAATTCCAAAATTGAAAATTTTAAAATGTAAGTAGTAAATTGACTAAATTCACACCATCCAAAATTGAAATTTCCAAAAATTAAGTAGTAAATTTCATTTTTAACAAGGTAACAATTAGCAAACTAATCATATACCTCTAAGCTTACAGCTTATCTATTATCCAACGTTATCTACAATTTCAAAATATGCATCTTAACAAAATATCAAAATACATATAGATGATAACAAAATACTTGTCCTATAACCATTTAATCTATAAACTAATAATTCTCAATACCAAAATTAGCATTAACATCATTTAAATCTGATGGAGTTTGAACTTCACAAAGGTTGACACAAATGATTATCTAGCAATGAAAGCCAATTCAGTTTCAAAAAAGTGTTACTGTGTGCCCCTCAATTTTTTTTTGACAAGGACAAGTAGTTTTCTAGCAATGAAAGCCAATTCAGTTCAAAAAAGTGGAGGAATTAATTTGTTTCATTAGATTTAACCAAAAAATTGGTTTGCAAAAATATAGATACACATAGCCATCATTTGATCATTGTTCAGATTCACATATATAAATATATGGCAAGCGCACAGCAAGCACAGATACACAGTTACACACACACACACACTTATACACATCTCATCTCAAGCACAGATACTATTATTTTGGTTATTCACTGTCAAAACAAAATTTCACATTAATCCTTTGATAAAGTGCTGTGTAAGCCAACAATACCACCAAATGTCCAAATCATTCTCTCTGGTTCAGTCCCTCCCTCCCTCACAAGCTAGCAAATCCAAAAGACTGAAGAGCACTTCCATTGCATTAAAATTCAGTCAAAGCAAATCCACAATCCAAAATCACTGAAATGTAGCCTTCATTACATTAAAACTATAATCTGAAACGTAGCATTGACACAACCTTTTAATCAACAACAGAGAGCAAATGCACCACAATGATCAACAATAACAGATGCACAGAAAAAACGCAAAAAACAGAGCAATAACCATTTTAAATACAATCATCGTGGTGCTGAAGCAGAGACACACAAAGGCATGAAGAAAATAGAAACCAAAAAAATGCACAAGCTGGAACACCACTTACGCAAGTGTGAGGCAGAGATGAAGTTGAAGCACTGAAGCAGTGACACACGACGGCACGAAGCAGAGACCGATTGAACAAAACTGAAAAATCACCACCCAACCTGCGATGAGAAGAGGGCTGGAGATGCAGTGGATGAACAGGAAAAAAGCTACAAACTGACACCCATGCCACCACCCAAACCACGAACCTTGACCTCACTAGAGCAATCGATGACGGCAAACGGTGAGAACCCGAACGGTGAAGAAGACGACGAACAAACGACCCACACTTCCACCCATGCTACCCCCCAGTTGGGATGGAGAACGAATAAAGGAGGAGGAGCAAGTAGAGAAGACACCAAGACGGAGCCTTCGCCGGCGACAACCGTGGAGAAACAGAGCTTCGCGCGCGCAGAGCCTTTTCTTCTCGGATCAACCACACAGCGTCCTTGCTCTGACCCACCACGAGGGTTCAAAATTTTTCTTTTTATTAGTTTTTAAATCTTAACATTTTAATAATTTAAAAAAAAATTACAAAGGGACGAAACGACGTCGTTTCGTCCCTGATTTTGGAAAAAAAATAATAGCCCGGGTGACTCGCCTGACTCGGCGAGTCACCCGGGTCTTGACCGGGTTACCCCGAGTCATGGCTGAGTCACCGAGTCGACCATGACTCGGGGTCAAGAGGTGACTCGGACCGCTTTTCCGGCCGAGTCGCCGAGTCACGGGCTGACTCGGCCGGGTCGGTCCGAGTCAGCGAACATTGGTAAAAAGACTATCAAGCAGTTCAAACCAAGGGGCAGGGGAATTTAAGAATGAAATTGTTACGATGGCAAAACTTCGACACAGAAATCTTGTAAGGCTACTTGGATTTTGCTTAGATGAAGGAGAAAAGATACTCATATATGAATTCTTGCCCAACAAAAGCTTGGATAATTTTTTGTTTGGTAGGTTTTGCAGAATTATTTTATGCATTTAGTTACACATATGTCTCACTCATTAATCATATAACTTTTATTATTAGTTGGTTGGAATTTGGCTGGGTAAGTATGTGAATCAAATTTTTTATCTTCTTATTTAAATTTGCTTCTTATTGGCCATACGGGATTGAAAACCAAGGTCAGTTGAATTGGTCAAAGCGTTATAAGATTATTGAAGGACTTTTATTATTAGTTGGTTCGAATTTGGTTGGGTAAGCATGTGAATCAAATTGTTTATCTTATTATTTAAATTTGCTTCTTATTGGCCATACAGGACTTGAAAACCAAGGTAAGCTGAATTGGTCAAAGAGTTATAAGATTATTGAAGGCATTGCAAAGGGGTTGCTTTATCTTCATGAAGATTCCCAATTGAAAATTATACATCGTGATCTCAAAGCTAGTAATGTGTTGTTAGATGAAAATTTGAATTCAAAAATTGCTGATTTTGGTATGGCTAAAATTTTTGGAGTTAATCAATCAGAAGCGAGTACAAGTAGAGTTGTCGGCACCTTGTAAGTTAATTATTCTCATACCAATTGTTTTGCATCATAATTTGTACTGAACTAGATAAAAGAGAGTACCTATCATGGAATATGTGTTTTTTGTGCAGTGGATATATGGCTCCAGAATATGTGATGAATGGTCATCTTTCAATCAAATCTGATATATATAGCTTTGGTGTCCTAATGCTGGAGATTATTAGTGGCCAGAAAAATACATCTTTCCATGTGTCAAGTTATGGTAAAGACCTACTAGGCTATGTAAGTATATTAATGCCAAAAGTAAATAGTCTTTGACGGTAGCTCGAGAGACCAAATCTGAACGAATTACTTATATATGATTGGAATTGCAGGCGTGGAAGCTGTGGAGGGAAGGGACGCCGTTGGAATTACTGGATTCTAGTTTAAGAGCTTCTTTTTCAGGAAATGAAGTTAGTAAATGCATTCAAGAATCCAGCTCTAAGACCAACAATACAATCCATTATGGTGATGCTAAGTAGCCACTCCGTGACATTATCAGATCCTCAAGAGCCTCCATTTTTTATTGGTGGCCATAGAACAGATTCAAACAATGAAGCAAGTTTTGAGGATGGCTCGAATAAATCTACAAGCAAGTCTATGCAACGTTCTGTGGATGAAGAACCAATTACTGGCTTGCATCCTCGCTAATAATATCATTGTTTACTTAAATACTCAACTCGGTATTGTTGCGTCAATTATTGATTAAGATTGAAATTAAACTTAACAAGTTATTATGGAAAAAAATAGTGGAAATAGGTGTAGTATGTAAGACAAGTTATTTGTATATTTTACATTGAGTGGAAGATAATACGTGAAAGTTTTATCATGCATATTTTTGCTCAGTAACCAATGATGTTTCTGTTATGATAAAGAGTGCTTTAATTAGATAATAACCAAGGCCCAAAAAGTGGGTCTTCACTCTTCATTGTCGTATTGCATGAGGCTTGAAAAGTCAGGCATGCTGCATGGGACCCCAGGAAAGTCATGGTACGTACGAGAATAATTAATGTTGTGTAGTTTGTGTGCATGCAAGTTCTTTGAACCAAAAAAATAGGTTATGTAATTGATTTAGTTTCTTTTAATAGTTGGGTAATTTATTTCCTTTTAATTTGAACTCATATAACTTTTAGGATATATATATATTTTAACGACATCATTTTGTTTTTCCTCAAAAAAAAGTTCTTTGAACCCAAAAAATTGTATAGACATGCTGAAAAATTTCTTATGTGTGACTATGGAATCACCTCCCTTTTGCTTTGGTACACTAAACTATTTTATTACAAAGAAACCAAATTGATATAATTAATTTTAAAATATTCCTTATGTGTGACAAAGAAAGTTGCTTTATCTTGGCACTAAATGTGAACTTGTGGAGATCAAGACATTGCAGTTACCAAACAATTCCTAACATATACACGAGTGGACTGGACGCTGATCTTAAAAGTTTATTCACAGATATTGTTTAACTGATTGTAGCTTTAGCTTAGAAACAGATCTATGCTGAACAATTCAACAAACAATAATGGTAAACATGTTACTATTTATAAATTATTTCTAATATGTTTTATATAGAAAGAATCTTAAACTTAGACCCTTAGTTTTTTTTTTGGCCGAATTAACAGACCCTTAGTTAAAGATAGATGAGGCACACAAACAAGTCTTTGCACTTGTCGTGATGTGAAGACTTGGAAAAGTCAGTCTTCATTGTCGCATAAACCTACTCCACTCATGTCGCATCTAAACATGGCTCCAACTTTTAATAAATCAACACTTGTCGGCACTCCCACATTGACCTGGGGCCAATAAAAAATTGATAAGTACTCATATATTCTTATTTATAAGTACTTTTAACATGTTATATATATATATATATATGAAGAAAAATCTTAAATCTCATCAGCTATACTTTAAAATTTAACAACTTTTCAACTTTATTCCTGTTTACTATCCATTATAACAAATGAAAATAAAGTTAACACATGATAAATAAAATGTATAACTAAATATTTATATGGAAAATTTAAAGAGGTGATTTATTAATATGATTAAGCAAGCCATTCTCTTAAGTAAAAACAAAATCGATTCTTCGAATGCAGAATAAAATACAGTTGCCGAGGATGGACCTGCTTTACGTTAGCGTTTGAGAAGCAAGCTTACACAAGTTAAAACAAAAAAATTTTAAATATTTATTTTATATATCATAAATTTCATTTGAAAAGCAACTTTAAAGCTTATATGGATGATTCAATCAGTCACAAAGTCACAATGTAGAGGTAACTTGCCCTTGAGAAGGGGTAACTTGACTGGATCGTAGGCTCAAAAAGGTCGTCGTCCTGGAAACTTTGCATCCTCATTCCTCATGGAAAAAGATTGCCCATTGCCGTTCATCGTCAAATCAATCACGCGCCCGGTGGAGTAACAGTCTCCGGTCCCCCACTTTAATTGTTTCTCTTTTAAATTTTTTTTTTACCTGAATTGTTTGTCTTTTAATTTAATCATTACGGTTCATTTTTTCCCTTAAACTATTCATATCAAACTAATTTATGTAAGCTTAAGAGACTTCTTCTTTTCTTTTTAATCTAGATGGCTGGGAGTTTTTAATCCATAACATTTATACAGACATACTACATATAAGAATATAAGTTGCTCTAATTACTTCATTAAAACTAAAAAAATAGTAATTAACTCATTAAAGCTGTCTTAAATTTAAATTTTTTTACTTTACCCATATTAAATGTGATTTTGAAAAAGGAAAAAAAAAATAAGAAATCATATTTAAGCATTAATTACATATGTAAAATTGACAAGTGAAACATTAATTATTCTTTAAGTGCCTTATAGTATGGACCAAAATTTTTTTGAAAAGCAACTTGTATTGCGGTGTTGAGGGAGTATACCATCACTTATTCTCTAGAATAAAAATGGTAATCAAATCATTAGGTTCAGAAATTTTTTTAATTTTACCTATATTAAATCAGGTTTTAAATGAGAGAGAAAATATATAAAGTTAAATCTAAACATTAATTACAGAGATAAAATTAACAAATTACTTTCCGAACCATTTAGACTGTGGACCAAAAAATTTTATTTGAAGTGATAATAAGATATAGTCAATAATGTGCCCATCTATTAATTTAAGCCAAGATGGCCCGGACAAAGCCCCGTGATTTAGCAACCATGGTTTATTCTAAAGACAGCTGGGCCAACAAATCCAGTATGATCAATGCAGAATTACACAAAATGCCCATACCAATCCAAATTTTTTTCCCCATATCCTCTCGTGAGTTCCTTACAAAACTTCGACTCAGTCCATGCTGTTAAGGGAAAATTAATTTGCAAGTCCTTGTAGTTTCACCTTGAATCAGTGCCTGTAGATTTTTTCCCCCTTCTTAATCCATCTGATTGTTTACTCAGTTATAGGTGCCAATCCTTCCGTCAGTGAACTTGCATCTACCGTCAGTTTAAGTTGACGGAAAGTGATGTGGCACTGAATATAACCTGAGCAAGCAACCATCTTCCTCCTCCACTCAGTCTTCTCCGGCGAACACTGTTATCTCTCAACCTTATCCCTTGAGGAAATTTCTTTGCTTTCTGAAAATTTAATGATTCGCCTCATGAATTCTACTAAAGCCTTCTTGCTCCTTGGTCTTTGTGAAATTAGTTTTATCTTAATTTGCACAAATTTTGATTTCTAATCATAATACAAACAGCTCTATTAATGTTACGTGGTTTATTCAGATGCCAAATTCTTCGAACCCAAAAAAATCATGGGTCACTATACATTTCCATTGTCGCACACATGTGACATTGACTTCAGGTCCCTGTCATCGGTCCCCACCTTAATTTGCGGACACAAACATGTGGAATACATTTGTGATATTTTTGAAAATTTTGGAATCTGAGTATCAAATCCCATATTTCTTTTCTTTTTTTTTTTTAATTTGGTGAGTTACTAGGAGTGCTTCTAAATCAATTTAGACTTGAGATTAATCTCTTTCATGGTTTAGAACATAAAAGTTTTTATCTCTCCTAACAAGTAAGCTTCTTAATATTAGAACTTGTGTTCTCCTTGAATAAGCCTCTTACCACTTTGACTACCAACTTGTTGGTTCAAGTCCCTTATTTCTATTCTTGCTCAGTGTTAATTTGGGCACATATATATATATGGCCGACGTCTCAATTGGCGCACGATTTTACGAACAAACAAACAAATTAATGTTGCTCTTTTCCCACAAGGAAGATGTTGTGTGTGCGTGTCCTTATGTGAAGGGGCTTGCAAGATATGTGACCATCTCGTCGTGACACACACAGCAAGAGAATTCGTTTTTGAGCTAGTCAATGCTAATATACATCTGTTTCATGAAAGGGAGAAAATATGTACAAGATTCTGACTAAGAAATTTGTGGTCCGGAGGTTATCGATCACTGTAAAACAACTGAGTGACCCAGGCCAGTTGATAAGCTCAGCTGCGTTGCATTTAAAGATATATAGAGCCTTCTTATGGTTGATCACATTGATCATCACAAAATGATTCGTTTCATGAATTATTCTCTTAAAGCTTTTCTTGCTCTTCTTTGTTATCTTATAATGCTTCTGATTGGTAGAATAGAAGGACAGACTCAATACTGTCCAAACACAAGTACATTTGCCCCATACGGCACATACCAAACCAATCTTGATCTCTTACTCTCTTCCCTTTCCTCAAACGTCAATCGAAGCGATGGATTTTACAACACCACCGTCGGGCAAAACAACCCCAACACCACCGTCTACGGCCTCTTCCTCTGCCGCGGAGACCTCGCCGGCCCCACTTGTCAACAATGTGTTTCCTCGGCAACCCAAGATATCCTTATGAAATGCCCCTAGAGGAGAGAAGCCGTCATTTGGGAGGAAAAATGCTGGCTACGGTACTCCGACCAGTCTTTCTTCTCCACAATGCAAGATGACCCCATGATTGCTATTTGGAACTTGGGCAACGTATCAGGCCAGAGTCGCTTGATGAGACCATTGGGTGATACCATAAGTGTGCTGGCAAAACAGGCGGCGTACGGCGGCAGCGGCAAGAAATTCGCAACCAAAGAAGAAAAGTTGGGTGTTTTTCAAAATCTATATACATTGGCTCAATGTACGCCGGATTTATCAGGAGATGATTGTCACGTTTGTCTGAGACAAAGTATTGGACGTCTGCCTTATTGCTGTTATGGGAAGGAATCGGGAATAGTGTTAAACCCACGTTGCTATACAAGGTATTCAATTCAGCCCTTTTACCATGACGTGCCTTCGCCACCAAGTCCTACGCCCTTATCCCCTTCTAAAGGTATTCAATTACTAGCTCTGATATCTAATATAACATCTAAATAACTAATATGTGAATATTGAAAATTTGTTAATTCTGGGTCACAAATGTGAGTCAACTTCCCTAAAATGTTTATTACTTAATATATATAATTAATAGGAATACTCAAAAGAAAAAATTATAAACTTAGAGGATAAAGTGGAATGAGGTATTGTATTCATTATAAAAGTAAACTCATTATCCAACTCTTACTTATAGGATCAGCTGGATGGAGTATCAAGTTAGTGATTGAGAAAAGGTTTTCTAGTGTAAAAAATTTGTATTTAAATTAACAAAATATATTTTAGTTAAAAATTAAAAAAATTAGAAGCATATTGTTTTATAGGAAGTTATGTTATAATGACAGAAGAAATTGTATGGTTTTTATAAAAATCAGAAAAAAAAAATATAATTAATCTATTTTTCTTGCTTGTTCAGATAAAAGCAAGAGCAAGATTCCAGCCAGAACGATTACCTCCATAGTTGTTCCAACTGTGATATTCATATTACTGGTCTCGCCGTGCTTTTTGTGCCCAAAGAGGAGAGCATGGAAGAAGCATTCTTCAGTTTCTAAACAAACTGTACGTATGTGTACGTACGTAGGATTAATTTATACATATCAACTTTTAGATGTTAGGATTGATATCATAAATTTACAATGAACTAGTTAACATTTTTTCATTGACCATTCAAACTATTTTACATTAAAATTTTGCGGTGATTGATCAATTTTTTTTTTTTTTGGGTGTTTGGTCATGCAGCTGAGATTTCTACCGTAGAATCCCTACAATTTGATAAGGAAACCATTAAATCATCCACAAACAACTTCTCTTCAGACAATAAAATAGGTCAAGGAGGATTTGGTGAAGTATACAAGGTATATAAAATATATTTCTCTGATGGAAATCGGAGTCACTCTTAGAATTAGAAAATTATTACTTGTCTTGCTAATGGATTTTAATAGTTGGTTATTTTACATGCAGGGCATTCTACCCAATGGACAAGAATTAGCCGTGAAGAGGCTATCACACAGCTCCAAACAAGGTAGAAAATTTCAAGAATGAAGTTGTTACAATGGCAAAACTACAATACAGAAATGTTGTAAGGTTACTTGGATTTTGTTTGGATGAAGGAGAAAAGACACTCATATATATATGAATTTTTGCCCAACAAAAGCTTGGATAATTTTCTATTTGGTAAGTTCTGAAGAAGAATTTTCTCCATTTAGGTACACGTACTCACGCATCCAATCGTATAATTTTTGTCGATAATTGGTTTGAATATGAGTAAGTACAGGAATTTTTTTTTTCTCATCCTTAATTAACTACATTTTGGCGGATTTTCACTCATCCAATCTAGCTTTAATCTTATCATTTAAATTTTATTCTAGTTCACTGTACATAACCTGAAAATAGAACTAAACTGGATTGGTCAAAGTTCTATAAGATTATTGAAGGTATTGCAAGGGGAATCCTTTATCTTCATGAGGATTCTCAACTCAAAATTATATATCGTGGTCTCAAATCTAGTAATATACTATTGAATGGAGATTTGAATCCAAAAATATCTGATTTTTGTATGGTTAGAATTTTTGAAGTTGATCAAACATAAGCAAAGTTGTCAATACCTTGCAAGTTATTGAAATCATGTTTTTCATACAAACCCATTGCTTTTTTTGTCATAATATAAAACAAAACAAAATAATAGAGATCATTTACCATATATAATGTATACTATTTTGAAGTGATTACATGTCTCCAGAATATGTAAAACTTAATCAGATATCAGTTAAAACTAATATATATATATATATAGTTTTGGCGTCCTGATTCTAGAGATTATTAGCAGCAAGAAGAATGCATCATTCTACGTATCAACTTTCGTAGATCTGCTAAACTATGTGAGTAGATCACAGCAAAGTAAATCAACTCAAATGATAGCTATTTGGAGGGATCAAAATCCTGAACAAATTGATTATATGCATGATTGAATTTTGCTGGCCTGGAAGCTTTGAAGGGAAGGGACGCCAATTGAATTGTTGGATCCTAGTTTAAGGGATTCTTATTCAAGAAATGAAGTTCTTAAATGCATTCACATAAGCTTGTTGCGTATTCAGGAGAATCTAGCTCTAAGACCAACAATTCAATCTATTATG
>QFDD01114914.1:0-11836 GCA_006871305.1 Vachellia collinsii
TTCATACGGATGGGGTAAAGAGTTCTGCCTCAATTTATATAAAAATAGTTTTTTAAAAAAGTTTTTGGTTTTCTCAATCAGTCATCAAGCACGAGTTAGTTCAGTTTTTTTTTTTTTTTAATTTCAGTTGTGGAAATATTTGTCTGCTTCTGATGATCCAGAGGAGGAGAATATGCAACACAGGCAAGAGGAAAAGCCTTTAATAGCCCCCGAGGTTAGGCAGGTTGTGGTTCTGGGAGACTCAAGACTCGTCTTCAGTCTTCCAGAAAGTTCAATCCTACAGCGGCCCATCAACCGACCTTTCCTTCACTTTTCCTCTATTATTTTATTTCCACCCCATCATTTTAGTTCCCCCGCGGCCCGCGCCACAATCACACTCTGCAATTCCAAAAACATCCCTCAGTCTCTGTCCCCTTCTCATCGCATCCCCGCAAGAGTAATTGATACCAATATTACTAATTTTAGTTAAATTTTTAAATACCATTGAAAGACGTGCTTTTTGAGCATTATCATTGTCAGGTTGACTCATCATAATTTGAAAATTAAACGGTATTTTAGAATTTTTAACAGTATTTAACGTAAAATTTAATCTTGATTTGACTTAAGAATTTAAGTTTTATAAAACTTATGGTGTGAGTGATAAAAGGCAAAATATTTTCAATTTATTTTCATCTCGGATCAAAGTTATTTAAAATAAACTATTTCTCTATTCCCTAATTTTTATAATAAAAGCTATGGTTTTGTTTAAAAAGAAAAAAATGAATTGTAGATAACCATAAACTTTCAAATAACATGGATGAAAAGGAGATGCCTCAGCGCTAAGCATGAGTGGATGTGGAGGCATCATTAGGAATCAAGAAAATTCTTAGATTTGTGGTTACATTTGCAAACTCACATCTATTCCCCTAATCATTGCAAAAACAATCGGCATCATCCGGTGTCCTCACCTTCGTTGGAATCAGGT
Organism: Vachellia collinsii; assembly: GCA_006871305.1. NCBI lineage: Eukaryota > Viridiplantae > Streptophyta > Magnoliopsida > Fabales > Fabaceae > Vachellia > Vachellia collinsii. The sequence goes on from QFDD01114914.1 coordinate 965, forward strand.
TACAAGAAAGTTGAAGTTTTTATTTAATTACATTGAGGTCATCAATTTAATGTTGAAAGGTTGTGATAATCATCATTCATTCAAAGATGTAATCGATGAAACTAGACTATCAATTCATAAGAATTGGCAAAGAGCGAACAAATATGTATATTGTGAAAATAATACTTTTGTTGATCACTTTGGTAGGTGTGCTTAAAATATTGTTGGCAACTTTTACACCCTATGTCACCTACCACCTCTTTTTTTAAGAGCCAACTGATGATGGTGGTGGTTAGGATCTGTATAGTCTATGTGGTCGTAATACTTGTATGCCAAAAAAAATGATTTAAACAGAATCAGTACACGGCTCAGTAGATGAGACTAGTCTAAGACATGGACCACCTCCAACCTCAACGACCAAATATTCCAGGAGTCATTGCTCTCACGACCAACGTTTGACGATTCCATGCTTTGATGACACAAGAAACTCGTATGCTTGCCCAATATCGTCGCTAGCACCACGTGTATGTCGGATCAGGTCGTTACGATTCAAAAATCAAGCAAATACGTTACTTGGATTTTCAAAAAGTGTTGAAACGACTTAATGGCTGTCAACGAATGACTTCTGCTATTTATTTTCTATACTGATCACATTGCAGAGGGGGTAATTAGCTTATAAGCATCACTAAAGCATTCATTTATCTCTTTTTCTTTCTCTGTATTTAACTCATTATTACTGATTCTACATGGAGATCAATTAATAAAATCCTCTTTTTTATCATTTCTGAGTTAAAAGTAGTCACGCTCACTATCGTTGGTGGCCCAAATTGTTTTCTTTTACTCATTTCAACTAAATTTTGCACAAACAATACTCATTTGATATAATGTGATTTCAGTTTGTATTAAAAAAAGGATGAAAGGGTAGAAGCGGAACAGCAGGTAGGAGGGCATTTCAGTGAGAAAATCTGTTGAAAGGCAGTAGAGAGTTACGGCAGGGGAAAGCAGATGTGGTGCCAAACGGGGGAAAAACAAAAAACAACAACAGGCCTATTTACTGAACACCTCCCTCACTTTGACATAAAAACTCCTCTTCCAAATCCAACCTCCCAACATACGTATAAACCTTATTGATCTACTTCGATGCCTCTTCAAACTCATCCGACAGAGAATTGGCCCTAAAACCCCCCTTTAAACCCTCTCTTCAGTCTCTTCACTCCCTAAATTTTCTATACAAATTCCTTTTTCTATATATTTGTTATTCAATCTCCCTCAATTACTATCACCCGCCCTGCAATTTCCCGTAAATCACAATAATGTCTAACTCCGGGGGCTTTGCCGTGACGCGGACTCACGGCTCTGACCGCTTCTACAACCCTCCGGCTGTTCGGAGAAACCAGCAGTTGGTACTGCAACAGCAGCAGCAGCTGCAAAGACCATTGAAGTCTCCTGCCCGAGTCGACCCGGTCGAGGCGGAGACGCGTACCGACTGCGACCAGTCGTCATTGTCGAGGCCCAACTCGGTCTCCTCTTCTTCGCCTCCGAGAACTGCTAATTTGACTAATTTGGATCGCCTCATGGAATCAGTTACCCCCCTGGTTCCGGTTCAGTTCTTATCCGAGGTACTGTCTGACTCTACCTTCTGTAGAAAAATTGGAAAGCGCGAGAAATTTCTGATTTTTTTTTAATCTCGTAGCAACCAATATTCTGACCTTCCCATATGAACTTTGTTTACAATTGACTCCACTGCCTTTGGCTCAGACTCCTGCTGACGGAGAAGCAAAATAGTTTTTGAGTGAAGCGAAATGTGGTTCTTGTATTCGAAAATATATCGACTCTGCTTTGCAATTTTAAGGTTAAGATGAGAACAACTTACTGCTGGCTTATGTTGGTGCAATATCATAAGGCTAGAGTTTGTCAGGGTCGGACTAAAATTCTTTGGCTAATTATCCAGATTCTAGCTGATGGTCCACGAACAATCAACAATGTGACCAATAAAACTATATCATCGTTTAAATTCAAGTTCTCAAGGAATGCTTCGATCATTGCAGGAATGATTGGATTAATGTTGCCACTAAATGGATGTTATCTTAATTTAAATTACTAAGATGGAAGGATGTGCAACTTTTCAATAGCTATTTTCATTTAAATTGTTTCTTGTTGATTTCAAATTTTCTTATTTACATTCTTAACTGCCGGGGTTTGGAGTGTACAGCCAAAGAAGAGGGGATGGAGGACGACTGAAGCCGATGGGAGTCTATACTTTTTACTTGGGGATCTGTGGGAATCTTTTAGGGAATGGAGCGCTTATGGAGTAGAAGTGCCGCTTTTACTGAATGGGAGTGATTCTGTTAAGCAGTACTATATCCCATATTTGTCAGGCATTCAATTATATGTTGAACCGCATAGGCCAAGGTCAGCCTTTTTGTATACCTCCACTCTGTCTCCATATCTTATCTATCAGCGTATTGATTTTTCTCTTTCATTCTCTTAGCAGTGATCAATCCATGGTTAAATTCCAATATACTCTGTGCTTTTCATTACTCTCCCTCTATAAGTTGATCTTAGGCTGGTTTTTATTGTTGATTTTACATCTACCCCCACATATGATGCTTAAAATAAGTCTTTTTTATTGTTGATTTTACATCTACCCCCACATATGATGCTTAAAATAAGTCTTTTTTATTGTTGATTTTACATCTAACCCCACATATGATGCTTAAAATAAGTCTTTTTTCCACCTCAACTTCAGGTCATTCCTGATTGTTGAGAAAGGAACAGCCTGCAGGGTAAAACTAACTTCCTATCAATTAATCTTTCTTGTGCTATCAAATTTAGAATGAAAAGTTGGAACTAATTAGGATTGCATTTTATCAATTTTTGCTTACCAGGATGACACAGTTATTCTTCTGTTATTGGACTATCTTTCTGAAAATATATTAGAGATGCCAATTGAGGGCCGCACCATTGCTTTTATCTTGGTTGCAGTATTGATTCAAAATATGATGTGTTGAACACACTTTTACTATTTTACTTATTTTATTATTGGGATTGGAGAAGCTAGTGACACAGTGAAGGGGAAACAGGATATTGAAATACCTAAAAGATTATTATATACAACATGTTCATCACATAATTTCACCATAATTGAGATTTTCGTTTCCAATGTTGAGGTCTTGCAATGCCAAGGATTCAATTTTGCTACGGAGGCGTGTATCTTTCAATAAGGCACAGTGTTGTCTGTCTTAATGCAATATGACGGAGATTGAAAAGTTATTTGGGCATAGTGCTTGTTGCTGCTCTGTTTTAGATATTGTTTCTTTCTTTGGTCTTATCTTGCCCATTAGAGACCTTGCTTCCAATTATTCTTTATAAGTTACAATGCTAGCATTCATCAAATTGTGTTTATTGCACTAATTCTTAGTAAGTCCCAAGGTTAATTATTTTCTGTTTTCCCTACAGTTTAGGTAATGATTCTCTGTTCAACTTATGGCAAATGCAACCTGGGTGATTGTGCTATAAGAAACCCCTTCCTAGCATTTTGAAAGTTGCATCAATTAGGAACTGAGTCAAGTTTCTAGGCTGGTTTAACCTGTAACAATTTAACAAATGACGAGCCTTTGTTTAATTTTTTGTAAACTATTAGCCTGCTTCACACCTTTCTCTTTAAATTTGTTAATGCGAAGTTTGTTGTATATCATATCGCATGCTCTTTCATAAAGCTGAGTACTGGTGTTATGCAGTTTGATCCTAACCTCATTGGATTTCTTGTTTTTTGCATCGTTTTCATAACTCTACCTGAGAATGGATATGATTATATTGCTATTGCATTGCTAAGTATTTGTGAATTGTTGTTATAAAACTTCATCAGGAGGCCTGGTGAGGACAGTGATGCTGAGTCTTCAAGGGAGACAAGCAGTGCTGGTAGCAGTGATTGTGAAACAGAAAAGCGAGGCAGAGGGAGTGTAAATGGTGCATGGATGCAACACAACCTGATGAATGTTAATTCTCAGAGACTGAGTAGATTAAGTTTGAGAGATAGACCACCATTGAGTTATTCAAGTGATGCAACTGAGGGCTGCAACTGGCCAGGGCAGCTTGTATTTGAATATTTTGAACGAGAACAACCACATTTTCGTCCACCTGTTTATGACAAGGCAAGCTTATTCTTCCAAGGTTTTAATGGATTTTTTTCTATTCTTTCTTATGTTCTGATTTAGACACTTATGATTTCTTTTTGTTCCTTAGGTTACTAGTCTTGCCTCCCACTTTCCAGAGCTAAAGAAGTACAGAAGCTGTGATCTATTGCCTTCAAGTTGGTTTTCAGTAGCTTGGTAGGTGTAAATGATGTTCTTTTGTTGCTGTTGTGGTTATTTCCTTGTTGGTTATTTGTTGTGTTGATGAATTGAACATGGGTTCAGGTATCCAATTTATAGAATACCTGTGGGCTCAACGCTAAGAAGTTTGGATGCATCGTTCCTAACCTTCCATTCCTTATCAACTCTTTCAAGAAGTATGTTCATCTCATTCATTCTGACAAATACGCAATCATTGAAGAAATTCCCTTTTATCACACTTGAATCCGTGTCTTTCTAAATGGTGCAGGCAAATTTCCGCCACAATTTAATGCTTCTGGTGCAAAGAAGATCCGTGGTGTTAATGCAAAGGTTTCTCTTCCAGTTTTTGCCCTTGCTTCTTATAAGTTGAGAGGTTCAATTTTCACTCCTGATGGAGGCTCTGAGTGGCAGCAAGCGAACTCTTTGTTGCAGGCTGCTGACGATTGGCTGCAGCAGCTGCAGGTTAAACTTCCTGATTTCCAGTACTTTATAAGCCATAGCTCTCAATGGAGATGATAAGGGGCCCTTGATTTGAGAAGTTCTACCACATTTCAGAGAAACCTGCATTGATGTTGGATGAAACACGTTGAAAACTTGCTGTCTTGCTTGAAATCCTCTTACTAACCATCTTGACTCGGCCTCTCCTTATAATTATGGTAGGTTTCTTGATAGCAATTGCTGTTTACTACACAGGATGGGAAGAGTTGCCTTATACCATTGATTGGAATTGAAAGTCAGTCGATTATCCGAACACATTATATTGGAGTTCATGAAATTCGTGAAAGGCTCGTAGGCAATACAAATCTGTAATTCTATTTGCTTAATGATCCAGGCATGATATAATTGCTATAGACGCGTTCATAGTTTGAGGCCCCTCTTTTTATTCTGCCTGGGGCAGTTCCAACATACACAGTCCTGGTATAAGGATTGTAATTGGTCTGTGTAAGTGTTAGAGAAGTACATTTATGTAAGTTGAGATAAAACTTCTCTCACATATTTATTTTGTAGATTGTAAATCACTTTAAAAAAGTAGCTTCCACCATTAATCCAAATAGATCTTATGATTGAACTATCATCTAAGCGGTGAGCCATTTATTTACATTGACATTTGGCAAAGGTGACAAAGATTGAGAAAGAATATCTTTTGAAGCGCTTACACGGGCCCCCATGTCACATAAGGTTTTTCTTGGAAGCTTTGATGCTCTAAACAGAGAGGTGGTGGTGGGGAAATCAAATGGCATGGCAATGAATTTATGCTGTTTAATATGCCACACTATTAGTCTCAGAGTATGTTTGACTACCCTTTAAAAGTGTTTCTAGAAGCACTTTCATACAAGTCGAGACAAAATTTATTTCACATACTTACTTCGGATTGCATAAAATCACTTTTTAAAAGCTATTCTCAAACATGCTATCAGTCATTCAAGGTAACATCCAATAGTCTAATTAATCCTCATCTTTAGCCAGCATCAAATGATGGGTTATAGAAAGATGTCCAATTCAAATCTTCCGTCTCATGGCATGCTAGTTATTGGTTGAACTATTATGTTAACACTGGGAATGGAAGGTGTCTTTTTCGATTGGGGAAAAAAATCTTGACCATGTGATCTAATAAAAGCATTATACTTCTAGCATTTTGTAGCATGGAACTGGGACAAGGTTCTTTGCAATGATACATTACCTAACTTTAACGTTTCCAGGAGTTACTTAAAATGTTTTATACATCTGGGATTTACTTCACTGTTCAGAGAGTTGAGATTGTCATATAGCCAATCTATGAAGGAATTGAAATTGAAGGAATCAAAACTCATTAATTGATTGAAAGTTTCAACCTATCTACTACATGGGGTTTATATTTCCTTAATATAAGAGTTAATAATTAATTTGTAAATATTAAAAACAATTTCTTACGTATATTATTTAAGTATTTATTTGTTTTTCTTTTTTGTCAACGAAATTAAGTGTTTATTTCATCAAAGTGAAGATTTAAAATGGTGTTTCAGTAAATTTTTAAAATTTAAAATAAGAAATATTTTAAAATATTACAAAACTTGAGTGACCATTTGTTTTGGGGGAGGACAATTGCAGTATAGCATAAGCAATCCCCTGTTCCCGATGACTTTAAGGCCTTGTTTGATTGAGGTTTTTTTAGGAAGGTCAGGGTGGAGGAGATTGAAGTGGCGTTATATTTGTTTTGTTGAAAAAAATGAAATGAAAAGAAAGGGAGGAGTATATTTTTGTCATTTTGTACTTCCCTCCCCTCCTCAAAAAAATTGAAGTTTTTTTGGAAGGGAGAGAAATTTTATTTTTTACATTGACAAAATTACCTATGATATATTTTCAGTTTCATTGAGGCCTTTTTTTCCCCCTTATGAGGCTTTTTTGTACACAAATAAGAAACCTTAATACCCTTTCTATTTTTTAATATTCCAGTGCTACCTTCTTTTTTGACTTTTTTTTTTCTCTTTTCATTTTCTTCCAACACCTCTCTTACGAAATACACATGTAACTTTGAGCTTTTTTTTTTCTTTCCATTTTCTTCACTGCTATACTTATATGTGTGTGTGAACTTGAGCTCTCTGTTTTTTTTTTTCTTCCATTTTTTAACTCTATTTTATAATTTCATGATATTTTGGATGGATAAAATGTTTTCAACAGCACCTTGAAAGTAAAAAACTGAAATTTTGAATCAGTAAAATATTTATCATATATAAAAGTGAGACAATAAGTTCTTAAGATTCAAAAATTTAAAAATAATCATTTTAATATTAATATTGTAAAAAAAAAAAGAAGAAATAAATATAAATAAAATAATAAAAGTAGATTTATCATCTGTTAATTAACTCCCCTTCTTTCTACTTATAAACCAAACAAGAAGTTTGTCCTTCCTTATTCTCTTTTCCAACTAAACAATAGCTCAAACCTTTCCTCTTCTACCTTAACCTCCTCTTAATTAATCTCACCGGTTAAACCAAACAAGGCCTAACTCAGTATTACCTATTCCATCCATCCACAAAGCGGCTCCTACCCTGTTACGGAAAGCCCTATCCCCAACCCCAAACTTGCAGAATAAGGCGAAAACTGTCGCATTTAGCAGTCTCTGTACTCCCAAGTCCAAGGTGGCCTTCCCTTTTTATTTGCTCCCCAACATTTCTTTTGTGTTTCTTGACACTGCCTACAGCGCTTGGCGCCGACTCTTTGATTCTCTGTAAACTTGTTTTTCCCACCTTGGCTGATCAATATTCCGTGTCAATTTAATCAGACTTCGTGGCTTCATTTTTTTTTTCTTTCATTCTGCAATCCACTGTCACCTCAAAACGATATTCGTACTTGTTTTAAGAATCTAGGGCCTTGGACGTTTGTGTCTGACTTGTTTGCATGATTAAATTGGAGGGCACACACGAGCGGGAATAACTCTCTAGTAGTTGCATTTTGGGAGTGGTTAAACAGCGGAGAGCGTGAAGTTTTACATTCAGATCCGAATGGACTCTTATGTGGAGAAGAACCATAGGAATTTACACGAATGGGAAGTAATGTGTGTATTATCGTCTCCTTGCTCATCTACTCCTCTTCTGCTAGACTGCCTACATTACACTTGGGCGAATTAAGAAGAGGCGTGTTGGAAGAGTTAAGACATGATAACCGTCTTCCGAGTTTAGCAGGTTATTAAGTCGGATTATAATCTGTGGGAAATGACTCGTAAAAGATAAGCTGTATCCTTCTTGAAACTGTCGTTGGTCTGTCTATCGGGATCGGTGAATCTCGCTGAATTGCTGCGTTGTGATGGCAAGTTTGAGTAATGAATTATCACAAGTAAATCTATCAACTCAGCTAGCACCCTTGTACTGCAAGTGGCACGGCAGTTGCCAGCCCATCGTGGCAATTTAACAGGGCTCATCCCTGCCTGCAAGCAATAGCTTGCCTACTCAAAAAAGGAAAAAAAAAAAAAATCTATCAACTCATAATATCTAAGACCATCCATCTCGCAACCTGACATTGGTTCATTCGTGAATTTTGGTCAGCAAAATTTTCGTACCTTATAACATAGTATCAATTGATTGAGCACTTGTTTTTGCGCAGATTTTGGAGTTGATTTGAAGAACTAAGCCGTTATAAGACGTGACATTTTGCTTTTGCTTCAGAGCCTTAAGCACTGATTATTTCTTGATTTCTACTGCATATCTATAACATGATTTTGATGCCAAAGAATACCTATGTAATTTAGTCTCAAAGTTTTGAAATTTTACTAGTTTATTATTTTTAGTGGACTTTCACTTTCGATTTTTTTATAATTATTCTCATTATTTATGTTGCACTCTAGAAACATGGGTTTCCAAGCCCAAAATGGTAACGAACGGCTAATAACAATTTGGACACAAAATGGATCAGTGTTGCGTTAGAGCAGGTCGCTAAGGGAAATGGATTTGATGATCATCTGTTTCAGTAAACGAGCATGGAAGCAAATGTCCTCAATGTTCAACGCAAAGTTCAAATCTCAGTATGAAAAAGACGCTCTGAAAAATCGCTACAAAACATTAAGGAATATGTATTGGACTGTTACAAAGCTTCTTGCCCAGACAGGGTTTAGCTGGGATGAAAAGCGAAAAATGGTGACTGCAGATAATACTGTCTGGAATGAATACATCAAAGTAATGGAAAATTGACTTATGTGCTGAGTTTTTTTGTCTCCTTAATCTTGTAAAGGTTTTCAATAATTATCTTTTGCTTGAAAATGGCAGGTAAATCCGGATGCCCGATCATATAGAATAAAAAGCGTTCCCTATTTTAGTGACTTGTTTGCTATTTATGGGCATGTACTGACTGCCGAAAAAGGTAATTCAGTTATTGTTTTTTGTTGTTGCTGTTGTTGAGGAGTGACGACTAATATAACCTATGCTTGATCCTTAGAAGATCTGAAATATGTTCTGATGTATGGTTATTATGAATCTTAGACGATAAGGAATCATATGGGTCATCTAATTCAGGTGAAAATGGAACCACATGGCCATACAATCTAAAAATGTCAGCGAGAATACTACTGAGGTTCTTCACGATACAAAGTTTGCAGAAAACCATAGAATGTCTAAACTGGAAAATGCAGATGATGATTTTAAGCTAAGCTTGTCGAAGGAAACAGCAGTCACTTCTTGTAGCCGTTCTCGCACTTATTGGCAGCTGCCAGTGGACCCATACCTTATTAACTTGATGCTGGTCCATGTGCACAAAGCGAAATGGGTTGATGGTGTATTCAGCAATCAAGCATGGATGGAGATGATCTCATCATTCAATGAAAATTTTGGCTTTGACTATAGTGTAGTGATTCTTAAAAATCGATATAAAACTCTAAGAAGGCAGTATAATGTTATTAAAAGACTACTTCATTTGGATGGGTTTGTCTGGGATGATGCACGGCAGATGGTTACTGCTGATGATTGTCTCTGGCAGGATTACATCAAGGTATACACCTACTAAAGAAATCTACTAGGAATGGCAATACTCAATAAGTAAATGATTATATTGGCATCGGGAATGATCTGTGTGGTTTTATTTATCAATTCCCTTCTTTGATGATAATATTGGATTTGGATTCTTTTCTGTGGTTCTAGTACTTAGTCGTACTCTTCTGTTAGTCAGCTTCATCAAGCAATGTAAGACAGAGTAAACCAACTTAAAAGTGTTCGAAAATTGAAAAGCTCCAAAGATGTGCATGTTAGTAGAGGTGGAAATGGATTGGGATGGAGTATCCTTGGTGGAAAATGAAAGATGGTTGTGAGCCGTTTCATTTTTCATTCATTTTGCTACCGAGAAAGCATGCAAAGGAATTCTATTCCCAATTGCATTTTTACCAAGCACAGGTTATGCAATATTAATGCCTATAGTGATAATATATTAGTCTTTATCTGTGCAAGGTTTAAAGACCATTCAAATGATTACATGCAGGTGCATCCAAATGCACGGCAGTTTATGACCCGGCATATGCCATATACTTTAAGGATTTGTGTGTCATATATGACCCAATTTTTGATGGAAAAGAATCTCCCCGTCAAGATTTAGATCAGCGAAATTCAGTTGAAGATGAGAGTATGGAGGCATCTGAGACTGGTCTATCTCCAGCAGTATGTAATTATATTGAAGAGGACGGTAATAATGTCTGGGAGTTAGCACATACTAGTGAGAAACACAAGCGCGAATTAGAGGTCGATTCTACATGCCCTAAAAGATTAAGGGACGATGAACAAGGCATGGCTAGCACCCTCCAGGAGATGGCGACTAGAGTTTCTTCTCTATCAACAAAAAAAAGTGATGATAACTCGGTGCCAATAGAGATTGTGATAGAAGCAATACAAGCATTGCCTGATATGGATGAAGATCTGGTTTTGGATGCCTACAATTTTCTGGAGGATGAAAAGAAAGCAAGGACATTCCTAGCACTGGATGTTCAGCTAAGAAAGAAATGGTTGCTTAGGAAACTTCGTACGCATTGTTATCCATGCCCTTCCTAACAGGTCTAGCTTACATATCTTTAGTGATGCCCTTTTTTCTGGTTTTTTTTTTTTTT
>QFDD01114915.1:0-11940 GCA_006871305.1 Vachellia collinsii
TCTTTTCTAAGCTATGGCAATAGGTCCTGTTGAATAATTAAAGTACTGTTAAACCAGATGCATTGTTCGAATATTCATATAATATTCCCATTGCCGGCATATTACTATTTTTATATGAACATATGGTAATAGTAGTCTCATATCTAAATATCAGTCTTTATTGCATCTAATATATTACTATGTGACCAGATGGCAATAATATCTGGGTAAGGGAATAATGAAAATATTTTTTGAGGAGGAAGAGGATCCTTGTCTTGGGTTTGGAAAAGAATTGGAAGAGCTAGGAGAGTTAGAGGAACTGCTTGAAGAGGAGCGAAAAGAAAATGATCTGAACATATTTTGGAAAAATTTCCCTTACCCAGATATCATTGACATCTGGTTCCATAGAAATATACTAGATGCAATAAAGACTGATATTTACATATGAGACTATTATTACTATATGTTCATATAAAAACAGTAATATGCCAGCAATGGGAATATTATATGAACATTCGAACAATGCATTTGGTCTAACAGCCCTTTAATTATTCAACGGGACTCATATTTTTTTGCCTATCATCCAGTAATTCCTAAATTTATATATCAATAAACTTTTGGTTTAATATAAGAACTTTTTAATTTTTATAGTATATTAATTTAAAATTTTGGTATGAAATCCATATTTAGGAATCAACTAGGATTTGTAGGGAAGTATATCTGTAGAGTTTTTTAATATCAACATATGCTTGTATTCTAACAATCTCCTTCTCAAGTGTGAGTCATATAAATATACTTCTTCTATTTAAAGACGCAAAGATAAAAATTAAACATGCGATGGAACTATAGCAATATGTGCAAGACTATCTATAGGATTTCCAATTCCTTATCTTTGTCATCTTATAGTTTTTAATTTAATGGGACACACGTGCAAGTGCAACGGCTTTCAATTGGCTCATTGATTAGGTATCGTACACAAATACGCCTCTTGCCTTTCAAATACTACCAAAATACTTAAGCATATATGTGATTTTATATTAACATTTTTCTGATATGGAAGATCAGACAAAGTTGCAACCATAGAGTAGACTTATTAAATAATATTCATATTAGTCTCATATATCAGTCACCAACATAGTTAAGGCATCCTAAAAATCTTTGAAGCTGATTTTTGTCAAGAATTTGATCTGGAAATTTTTCAGCAAATTGGATAGCCCTATCAATAAGAGTAATAGTTCTCTGATAGATATAATGACCAATAAATCAGATTTTTGTCTGGAAAAAACTAATTTTGGATTTAGACACCGCAAGAACTCTGGAAATCAAAGAATCTTTCTCAACCTATACAATTATTGTGATTATATCAAAGCCTGTTTTTGTACCTTATGGTATCAAAATCCAAAATTTAGCCATATATGGCTCTTTATTGTAATTAAGATGATCTCTTTGAGCTCATTTTAATAGTTTCGATATTACTGTTTTTATAATATACCAAGGGTTTAAATATGCCTTCCAAAAAGAAGGATAAAGGTAAAGGCATAGCCCTCAGTGAAGATGATGTTAAAGAGATCATAAAACGTACTAGCACAACAACATTAACAATTGGGTCACCTACCTAAAAAATTGGGTCTTTTACCCAACACAAGGGGTCCTCTTCCTAAACTAATACCAAAAAATCTAGGCCTTCAACCCAGCTGACTGGGTCATCTACCCAATCCCAAAATTTAGAGCAATCAGCTCCCAAAAAATCACACAATTTAATGAACCTGAAGGACTATGTCTTCCCAATTGAAACTCTCCAAGCTATGCATCAAAATCAAACCATAAATACATTCCCAAATAAATCATGGGCTAATATAGCCAAAGAAGATGATAAGGCTCTCACCGTAATCATCCAAAAGAAATCTCAAGAGATTAATAAAGCTAGTTTATCTTCAAAACGATTAGATTTATCTTCTCAACCCTTGACTCACATACCCCCAAAAACCACCTTCGTGGCAAAAAAAAATGACAAAGCAATGAATCTTTTTCATTCAGAACCTGGTTTTTGTGATAAAAAATCAAATACTTTGACATAAAAAATTCATGTGTGCTACCCTAACAAATTCACACGTGCTATAGTGACCTTGCGTCAGTTCTTTTGTCATGAACAGTGAAGATTTTGTCATAAACAATGAAGATTCTTATTCCTTTCTGTCCAATCCTTACTAAAAAGCTTCATGGCTCTTGATTTTAGTCCTCTACTAAACATAGACCTCTTTAGGATCATGGCCAAAAGAGCTATCTGGATACCTTTCTGAGGCATCATCTGATCCGTTGGATGAGAATGCAAATGAAAGGCTGGATTGGTTGTTTTGAGGTAATTTTGATTCAGTCTGCAATAGCTCAAGGATGTCTGTGAGATACTTAGTCAATTCTTCTTTGCTTGTAGAAGTGGCTAAGTAAGACTAAATTCTTGACCTCAGATTAAGGAAGACACTGGATTCATGATCCCCGGCACAAAGGAATTTGGGGTTTTGGGTGAACCATTTTTTGATTGCTGGGATTTCTACATTCTTAAACAAAAATTAGGGATGTATTAGATGAAATAAATGCTTGTGGTTTATGACAAGTCTAGGTGTGCCTTGTTCAAGTTCTACATTTTTATTGACATAGAAGGCAGCACAAGACCAAGGATTTTGGGGTTTTCGGATCAATCCCTTGGTAAGGAGATCATTGATCTCATTTTGGCAATGTTTCAGGAGTTCTTGATTCATTTAGATAGGTCTAGCTTTAGTGGGTATTGATCTTCCATTAAAATCATTTTCATAAGGAAGATCAACCACATGTTCTTTCCTTTGTCAAAAAGCATTGGGTAAATAAGAACAAAAATTAGTTTTGAATTTCTTCTAAAATAATATGAATTTTTTGTTGAATGGGAGGTCTTTGAAGTTGATTTTCAACAAACTTATAAGATATTTCTTTTTGCAAAAAATTTAGCTAATTCTCTTTGTACTGAATGTCATTGATAAACTTAATACAAGGAGGATGAGCAAATTTAAAGAAAAAATTCTTCCCCAAAAACTGGGTTTCAATTCCATCTTTGGAGGTGTTATAGGGCACAATTTGGTTAATAAAATGTTCTCCTAAAACCACATCATTTGATAATATTGTTACCAAAGTAAATGGTGTATGGATTTGGAAACTATTATTGTCAATTACAGCATTTGATAGCTTATAACTGACATATAATGAAGTTTTATATGGCCCATGAAGACATGTTCTAGTTTTTTCAAAATATATGGTTGGAATTAGACATTCTTTGATATATCTTAAATGCTACACCAGTATCAAATAGGGCAATTGTTTCCAAAACATATTCATTTTGTACAACTATTTTTATTGGAATATGATGTTTCTGGATCATAACCCTTTGAGTAGAAATTTTTGATATAAGATTTAAGAAAGGATCGAAGATATCTTCTGTGCATTCTTCAATCTTTTCTTTTCTTGTATTAGAAATTTCTGTATTGCCCATTTGGACTTGACTTATAAAAAGAGAATGTAGATCTTGAGTATTTCTTAGATCTCTTATCTCTTCTTTTTAGCCATTAATTTCTCTGTGAAGGTCTAAAAGAGTAACTGGTTTTGGATTTTGAAATTTTTTTCATAATTTCTGTAAAATCATATTTAGTTGTTAATTGACTTTGTTTTAAAAAGGATTTTGGGATAGAAGATTTTGAAAAGAAGAAACTTCTCTAAGTTTATTGAAGTATTTCACTTTGTCATCATTATTTGGAAGAGAATTTATGATTTCAAAAAATAAATATTCTTCTTAGGTAATAATATTGATTCGAAAATGTTCATTGTCAGCTTGTTCTGTATTAGAAGAAGATAAAATATCATCTTGAAGTTGGTTTACTTCGTCATTTGATGATAGTTTATATTCTTCTGAAGAAGAAGAATAGTCAAGGAGAAGATTGTTCAGTTGCTAAAGAACAGGTTCTTTAATATTTGAAGAGCGAATCTTCTTCTTGAGTCTACAGTATTTTGCCATGTGGCATTCTTTCCTACATTTAAAACAAATAATTGTATCTTTAGGAAGATCAATAGATGGTTTAGTTTTGAAATTTCTCTTGGGCTTCCTGGGTTTGTTGGTTTTGGGCTTTTTCCAGGGTTGAGATTTCTTGTAATGGGTTTTAGTGGGATACCTTCGATCCTGATCATTATTAGTATATTATTTCTTTTTTGGTGTAGACCTGTTGCAAGCTGGGAGGCCAAATTGCTCACAGAAAGATCCAAGGCCTTTTCTGTTGATGGCTTTTTCTTTGATAAACTGATGTTTGAGCTTATCTTCCTGGTAAAGCTTTAAAGTTGTTTTTTGAATGACAGTTATTAGTTGACCATAGGTAAGATTGTCATAATGGATTTGGTCATCACTAGTTTGACTACGAATTTTTTCTCTGATTTTGTCTCCTAAAGAAGTAGGGAGGCTGGTGAGAAATTTTTCTTTTCACGGAGGATGATTTCCATCTTCTCTGGAAAGAACACAAGTTAGGAAGGTGTATTTATACCATCTAAAATCAGAAAGGGATTTACACCTAAGATTGGACAAAAGTTCTACAGATTTGTCTCTCCAAAGAGAATGATCTCCAATGAAATGCTTAATTATGTTAACTGTGAGAGAGTTTACAGAATCAGGCATTGGTTCACCATTATGGGTGATCGGAGTTCCATCATGGGAGATTTTTACAATAGAGAAAATTTGAGTTTTTTAATCATTAGTAAGGTGGTAATACCACAAGCCTCTAAGTTGACCAATAAAGCTGAAAATTAATATATGCACAACTTGATCTTCAAGATAGTTGTTATATATATATGATAGGCATTGCTGACCATTGTCATACGCTAAAGGGTTTCCAAAATTTGGTTTTCAGATTGACCATTTATGTTCCAAACATAGATATTATTTGCATTAAATTGTTTGAGCGTGGAATCTCTTTCTTCTAAAAGTAAATCAGGAGGGGTGGCCTGATGATAATAAAGTTTTGATGGTTTTCTCCAATTCATATTATTGACTGATTTAGAAAATAATTTTACAAATCCGGAACAGTCTTCACTATTGCTAGTTTGACCATCCTTTTCCATAATATTAATTTCTAATTTACCTTGATGAGAAGATGAAGAAACTGATTGAGGGGTATGCTAAGGTGTCTTAGCTACTGTGAGTTCCTTTAATCTCTCATCAATTCTTTGTTGGAGAGTTTTGTTCTGAATGGTTTCAGAAATTTGTGGAGGAATAAAATATGGGTTAAAAATTGGTAGTTTCTTTAAAACAGAATCAGAAGTTGGGATACTCATGATGTTTAAAGAAGAGTTTGAGGATTTTGCAAGATGTTCTCTTATCGTTTGAAGATAGGAGTTTGTATAATTGTTTTGTTCAATGACATTGAAAATATCTTGTGAATCAATTTCTTTTGAAATATATTTTGTTTTAAAAGGAGAAGCAAAAATAGGAGTTTCATTTGGACCTTTTACACCAGAAAGGTGGTAAGATTGTTTTGGAGGAAAATCAGACTCAACTTTATTTCCATGTTTTATTTGCCACGAGTATTGATCTCCTGAGAGGTTGTGAAATGATAGTCCTGAATATTCTGTTCTTTAACATATGCTTCAAACCAGTCGAGAACGGGATATTTAGTTCAAACCTTTCAAGCATTTTGTAAAATCTTTCCTGAATGGGTTTTCTTGCTTTTGTTGTCAAATCTTACATGAAACCATTTTTTTTTCTTTGTCCAAATTAGAGTAGAAATCTTTTTGCAAAGATTTTTTGTCTATTTGAAAATTTTCTTGGATTACACCAACTAGATCAGAATAAATTGGAAATTGATTGGTTTGAATATCATCATCTTCTTCCTTTTGGTATATGGGTTTTACAACACTACATGAAGATCTAACCCTTGTAAATGTATCACAAAAGGAGGAGTTTATGGTTCTTTAAAACAAATAGAAGAACTACAAGAATACTTGGGAGGTTGTTCCAAAGCAGACTGTTCTAGATCTGTAAAATTATTTTCTAAATCTGTCAATAATATAAATTGGAGAAAACCATCAAAACTTTATTATCATCAGGCCACCCCCTGATTTACTTTTAAAAGAAAGAGATTCCACACTCAAACAATTTAATACAAATAATATATATGTTTGGAACATAGATGGTCAATATGAAAACCAAATTTTGGAAACCATCCAGCTTATAACTATAGTTAGTAATGCCTATCATATATAAAACAACTATCTTGAAGATCAAGTTGTGCATATATTAATTTCCAGCTTTACTAGTCAACTTAGAGGCTAGTGGGATTACCACCTTACTAATGATTAGAAAACCCAAATTCTCCCATGATGGAACTCCGATCACCCATAACGGTGAACCAATGCTTGATTCTGTTAACTCTCTCTTAGCTAACATAATTGAGCATTTCATTGGAGATCCTTCTCTTTGGAGAGACAAATCTACAGAACTTTTGTCAAATCTTAGGTGTAAATCCCTTTCTGATTTTAGATAGTATAAAGACACAATCCTAACATGTGTTCTTTCCAGAGAAGATGGAAATCATCCTTTGTGGAAAGAAAAATTTTCTGGTACTAGTCAACTTAGAGGCTGGTGGGATTACCACCTTACTAATGATTAGAAAACCCAAATTCCCCATGATGGAACTCCGATCACCCATAACGGTGAACCAATGCTTGATTCTGTTAACTCTCTCTTAGCTAATATAATTGAGCATTTTATTGGAGATCCTTCTCTTTGAAGAGACAAATCTACAGAATTTTTGTCAAATCTTAGGTGTAAATCCCTTTCTGATTTTAGATAGTATAAAGACACAATCCTAACTTGTGTTCTTTCCAGAGAAGATGGAAATCATCCTTTGTGGAAAGAAAAATTTTCTGGTAAGAAAATCTAGCTGGGAGTTTGTAGAACCTTTAAGAAATTCAATTTCAAAATTGAATATAATCAAAATTTCTTACCAACAAGCAAAAATTTGTTTTGATGCAAGGTTTTTAACATCTTTTTGCAAAACATCTTTTACAGATTTACAATCAATTCAAATAAAAAAATTTTGATTTAGCAAATCGCTTTGAAATTTTTTTATGCATAAAATGATTGCTAGAATTTCTTTTTTGATGGTGGAATAGTTCTAGTAAGCTCTATTCCAATATTTTAAAGTAAATGCAATACAATGCTCTTTATTGCCAAGTTTTTGTTTAAGAATGCCACTACAACCTATGTTAGAGGCATCTGTTTCAACAATTTTGAATGCCTGAACAGAGCCTATGATGAGCTCAACGAAGATGAGCCTTCATATAGAACTTGTTGATATTAAGATGAGCCTTATTAGGGATTTATTAGATCTCGTTGAGCTAATCTTAATTGAACTTGTTGATATTACAGAAAAAATAAGGCCTATAGATCTTATTTGTTATTTTTGAATTTTATGATTTTACTTATATACTATTTTCTTTTCTCTCTATTTTGACCTAACCTTTTTTCTCCTTGATATTTTTTTTAACAAGACGTTTTTTCCTTACCCCATGCCTTCCCTTTATTTCTTAATTTTCTTTAGAAGTGTGTGCATGAGATAATTCTTCTTCATTGTAATAATTATTAAGATGTTCATATCCTTTGTTACTTGCTTGTATATTAAAAATAATAAAATAACAAAATTGAATAAATAATAAAAATTCAAAATAAAGTAGCAAAAAATTGAGACGTAGATTTTGGCACTAAGGTGAAGGGTATTTGATAATTTGTAATTAAAAAATTGACACACACATATATATCTTCAATTTTTGTTTTTAATGACAAAAGGGTGTTATGGTCTTTTTAACAACATTAATAAATCCCTAGTAAGACCTATAGGCTTTAATAGATATTTGATAAAAATGTAAGTTCAAATTAATATTTGCGTATTTTAACTGAATTTAATAAGAATTTTTACTTTACATTATCTATTACATTAAAAATTAAAATTAAAGCTACCCACAGTTCAAGTGAGGACCTTTTTTTATTAATTTTTAATTTTCACAAACTTCTATATTCATAAAATCAATATAGATTTTAATTAATCAATATAACACATGCTTGATTTAAATTATCAACATTGATATCAATTAAAATATTTTTAATAAAAATAAAAATAAAAACTAGATTCATTTAATATATTTTAGCAATATAATAGATTGATTAATTTTTTTAATTTATTATCATTATATTTATTTTTTAAAATAAATTAAATTTCTTGTAAAATAAAATAAATCATGTAAAAAAAAATTTGAATTATTTGAAATTGCAGAAATTTTATTTTTACTTTCTAGACTTACATGGGTTTTAATTTTTTTATTGTATGAGACTTATATATTTCTTTAACCTATATAATTAATTATAAATATATTGAGTTTTATTAAAATTATGTTTTTTTATTTTAGTTAAAATATATTTTATTTCAAAAATATAGAATTTGGAAACAACTAAACAAACTATTAATTTTTTCAGATATATCTATGAAACTCGTAAAAATTTAGATTTTTTTTTAATTTAGTGACATTTGAAATTTTACATTATTTTTAACAATATAATGTGGGAGAGAAATACAAGAATGAAAGTAGAATTTTTTGTCAGAGGCAATTTGTTTTTTTTTTCTAAATAGTCATAACTTTTATGATCTTTCTCAATGGAAGACTTGACAGAGGCTAATCTGTTTATAAAAAAAAGTCAGGTAAATGCATATTTAAATACTTGAGTGTAAAAACAGGTTAAACCTATTTTTTAAAGCATATCCCGTAAGCTTGTAGATTGACATGTTTGCAAATTAAAAAGTTAAATTATATTTATATTTTATAAGAAAATTTATGTGATATAATGTTTTTTCATTCTTACGGGAAGATATAATTAAATTCATATCCAATATATAAATTTTATATTATATTTTTATCATTTCATTTTGGATAATTTATATTGATCTATATAATTTTAACCTCTTTGCGGCTTGTGCCTTGTTAGCCTATTTTTCAAGTTTTTAAATAGGGTTTCTTCAATAAAAGAGTATATAAGGTTAGAAAAAAATACTTAATTCATTAAATATATTTTGAATTAAATAAAAAAATTTATTTTACTCGCACCATACATTTCATAATATGAGGGAGTTCTCTTGTGTATTTTTTGTCCAAAAGTGTTAATATAAAATACTCCTCCAACCTTAATAATAGTAATTAGCTAGGAGGTTAATTTTTACTCTAAATACAAAATGTCTCTCTTTACATGTCTAATATTTATCATTTTTAACCTAATTTACTTAATTCATAGAGTGATATGTAATCCAATCTTAAATATAAGTATTTTAAGGGATCGGATCATAATTTATCTAGATTTTTAATCTACTCAAATCAAATTAGTTAAGTATATATCATATTAAGAACTTTATTGGCCAAACATTATATTATGGAACTAAATAGAATATCAATATATATACTAAAATCAAAATCATCAGTTAATGATTTAATTATCAACTCTTTATCTCTTATTTATCCACAATGTTTTTAAATGATTTTTTTTTTGAAATGACCCTATACTATTTTTTTATAGGGTTAAAGTTCATTTTTGTTTCAAAATTTTTTGAAAAGGATCGTTGGCCACTGAAAAGTTTTCATTGAATCAATGTTACCTCGAGAATTTTAAATATGCTTAATGTTACTTTGGAAGTATAAAACGTAGTAATTTCACCCCACTGTTAATTGATCCAATCAAGCTGATGTTACTCTCTCATGTATGGGCTAAGCAAGAGCAGTTATGTATCTTGGATTCTGGTGTCAAAAGGAAGATTATTAATTTCAATAAGATTCTCAATCTTATTAGCAAGGGTTCTTTGAACTGAAGGATGGGTGTATTTGTTGGAGAAAGAGAACACGAAAGAAGGATTGGTTCAAGAGTAGTTGTAGTTTTACTCATATTGAATGATTTCTTCTTACTTGCCATCACTGATAATATCTCTCAATTGCATATGAAACATATGGGTCTAATATGAAGTGGGGTGTCGGACTAATCAATCTAGCCAATATGAGTTCACAAGCCTAAAGATCTTATCCAGATAAGACCATTCATTATCTCTCATGGAAGAAACCACATTAGGACTTTTGATCTTTCCGACTTAGAAGTAGAGAACCCAGATAGTCAAAAGCAACACTAACCTATGGATCACAATCAGATTCTTTTTTTATGCTTAAATTCCTTAGATTTTCAGAAGAACGGAGAGATCTTCAATCCTCAAGCTTAACATAAAATTTTAATGGAAAAAATAGAGAGAATAATCAATAATGTTTATTAATAAGGATATTAAAATTATAGTTACTTGAAAAGAACAAAAGATAAATATATAAATACTACTACACTTCACCATAGCCAAAAGAAAGGTATAATATATAAATACTAAATTACCTTGAGTCATATTTCTTATATTTCCCTAACTACATTTACAGATTTGACAGATAATATACACGAGGGTGAGTTTTACGAGGAAACTAAAGACTTAGTCCATATAGTGTACAAATTTCCAAGTAAGGTCCCTCTTTTGGCATTATCTAGTCATTTGGACCATGTTAGAAACTCAATTTATAACTTCCAGACTAATTCTATAGTACATCGACAAAACCTAAACCCAGGGGATCATGTTAGATTGTGTTGATACACAAGATCCTTCATGGAAGGCAAGTGTAGAGTATAATGAAATCTCATGAGAGATTAAGAGCAACCATATTGAAAGATCAAGCTTGCATACAAAAGAAAGAGTTTAGAGAGACAGAAATCACACTTATAGCCATTGTTGATACAGCATCTTGTGCTACAATTGTTAAATCACATGTTCTTCCAGAAGAACATTGGTGTCCTTACCATTAGCCTTTCATCGTTGCCAATCTAAAAGTTTTTCACATTGAACTTATCTCTAGAAAAAAGATTGGCATACAGATTTTCCAGGATGCACTATATGGATCATTGTTCTTGGAAGTTATCTACCTAACAAAGACATTCTCCTAGGTTTTGATACCTTCTATAGAACCAAACACCTCCATATCACCCCTTTGGGACTCAAATACAAAAAGTTTTCTAGTGTCTATATTTCTACCCCAGGCATCCTAGAGCTAAGCCAAGCTCCACATAGGTATGAAGACATCAGAGATAATATGCTAACTTTCTGTGCAAATGGACATGATCAATTCAAACATATTCCCCTTTATGGAAGAATAAAGAATTCTTTATCAGACTACCTTTCAAAAAGAATGAGGATATCGATCCAACAAAGGCGACACACTCTGGGATGAATCCAAATGATCTTATTCTCGCTAAACACGAATGTGCCTCTCTCATTGTCCAAGGATTAATTGAGCTCACATAATCTAGTTGGGCTTGCCAAGCATGTTATGTGGAGAAAAAATCCAAGAAGATCAGCGAAAAAAAGAGGTTGGTCATTGATGATAAGCCACTTAACTTGTTTTTATAAGATGACAAATTTCCTGTTCCAAAGATAAACACTCTTGCCTCCAGATTATCTATTGCAAAGAATTTTCAAAATTTGATCTTAAAGTAGGTTTCTGACAAATTGAAATTCACCCTGAAAAATGCTACAAGACTATGTTTTACATTCTAGATGCTTAATACCAATGGACTGTTATATCTTTTGGTCTTAAAATTGCCCCATCCTATTCCAGAAAGCCATGATCTAAACATTTGAGCCTATCATTAAAAATATATGGATCTACATTGATGATATTTTACTATTCTCAAAAGATTAAGCATTTCACCAAAAGCACTTGGCCTAATTTACTAATATTGTGGCCCAATATGTCATCATGCTTTTCTCAAAAAAGAGTCACTTAGCCCAGAAAAAGATTGAGTTTCTTGGAAATTATTTTAAGAAGCATTTTCCC
>QFDD01114918.1:0-14854 GCA_006871305.1 Vachellia collinsii
CGCGCAGCTTCATTTAGTTGGCCATTTCACAACTTTTCCTCAAAGTTGAGCCCTCTTTAGGCATTTTCCTCTTGACTCCTTGACCTGAAAAATCATTTTAGGCTCTTGTAAAATCTAATCTCAACTAACTTGTGAGGATTAATTAAAATAATGCACAGTTAGATATTTTTACATTAACAAACAATGCCTAATGAGAAATAAAATCCATAAATGCATACTACTACAATTCACATCAAAACATGCATTTTAAACCAGTTAATTCCTATAAAATCATGCAATCAGACATGAATTACAGTAGTAAAACTTGGTCAAATCACATGCATGTTGATGTGCTAATTAGTGACTTTTGCTATTGGATTCCACGAATGTCATTCTCTCCCAAAAGCCTAACATTCTAGGTAAAAGTTCAAACAAAATCAATGTAAGGATGGAGGAGATCTAAGGTGGAAAAACTTGATTTAAATTTTGTTACAAAATTTATGCTCAAAGTTTGTCATTGTTGATTTATGTGAAGTTATGAGTTTATGTATGATGAACCTCAACTAAGTTAAATGCCTTGAAAATGTGGGAAGCATACTAAATAATTATTTATTTAAGTTTTATGTAAGGACATGGAAAGAACAAGCATGTATGAAATAAGAAAAAGGGTCCAACACTCATATCAATTGCTCAATTTGAGATAATGATGAAACAGGGTAGATGGAATCCTAATGGTATGAAATTTTTTAGAAAAATAGTTCACATTACAAGCTTGAAATAAGCTAAAGTTTTTTGAGTTTCTATATTAACTGTTGGAAAATTGAGTATTTTTTCCTAGTAGAGAATTGAATGATTTTTAATTAACAACTTGAATCACTTGATTTCAATTTGTTTATAATTAGTTATGAATCTTAAAAATTAGTCAAAATTTCATAATTTACCTAGTGAACAGTAACCAGTTGATAGTAACTTGAACAAAGATTTTGAAATTTCACTTGGTTGGCTTATTTTTATTTATAGAAGGCCTTAAAGTAGTTCATAATTGATCTCTAATGTATAATAAAATTAAGTAAGGGAGGTTTTACAAGGGATGTCAGGAAGGAGGAGGATGCAAATGCATTGAATGGTGGGCAAAGGAGGTGTAATTACTAAAGAAAGAGCATATTTTTTTTACGGCCATGATCGAATGATAGAGATGAGAATGTTTGCATTTTTTATAAAAAATAACAATTTATAAATATTATTGTAGGGCCCCCATACAAAAAATTAACGGAAGTTTAACTGTTGTGATAAATTTACACCACTTTTATAACATTAGGTGTATTTTGCACCACCTAAAACTTCAAAAATTCAGACACCCTTGGTACAAAAATTTGTTGTTATATTTGTATATTTACCCTAAAATACATAATAGTTTTCCTCTTGCGATTGTTTCATCAGTTTAATTTTTTAATATATTGTTTTCATCTTCCGATTATATTTTTACTTATAATCCCTCTCTCGCTGACAATGTGGGTGGGGTGTCATTCGAGTGCCTTCATCTCGATGAATTAATTGAAAATGATTCCTAAAATTTATAAGTAAGGATTGGGTTAAGTAGATAGAAAATTATTATTATGAATTTGGAAAGCGAGAGACGAGTGAGAGAGTTAGAGAGATAAACAATGCACATGATGAGATTCCAACCTTTCTTGGAGGTGAAGCTGGTAATGGCAGTAGTGTTTCGCCAGAAGAAGATGAGATTCAAAGGAGGAATATTAACCGTATGAATAAGGATATCACCATGAAGGACAATCAGGAAGAGGATGAGCCACCAAACCCTAACGATGCTTCGAGTGAGAATGTTAAAGCATAAGGCTCCCATGAAGCAAGAGCTAAGCCTCAATAGAATACAGTTGGGAAAAGTCAAATCTCATATAAGGCCAAACTCATGGGTAGGGACGTAGAGCAAATTCGGAAGGCAATATAGATGAATTAATGAAAGAATGGTTGAAAGAAGAAGAGGAAAACTACCCCAACCTTTCTGCTGAACAAAAGAAGATTATTAAAGATCTTCCGATACTTAAGATGTTATATGAAAGGCTCAAGAAGTTATGTATGCCATTGAAGGATGCTCTAATAATCACTCTCTTGGGCAAAAAAAAAAAAAACTAGCCTGGCAATGATCAAGGATATAATAGCTTGGATGTTAAAGAATAGCAATTTTGAGGTGATTGATTTACCTAATAACTACTTTATCTTTCGATCACAAGAAAAGGAGCTTTGTAAAATATTACCGTTTGATGGACCATGGCTGATCCAGGGCCACTACTTGGAAATTCAACGATGGAGTCCAAATTTAAACCCTTATTATAACAAAGTGAGGAAAGTTGCAGTATGGGCTAGAATATCAACTTTACCAATACATATCTACTCTAAATAATGCCTAAAGGAACTTGGGAATCTGATAGGTAAAACTCTAAAGGTAGACTTGAATACACTTGCCTAATACAACTCTAATATTGTGGTTGAAAGGGGAAAGTTTGCAAGGGTCAGTGTGGAAATTGATTTAAGCCGACATCTTCAATCAAGATTGTTTTACGAAAAAGAGTCTTCACAGTTGAGTATGAAGGATTGGATACAATCTGTTTTAATTGTGGTAAATATCTCCATATGAAAGAAAAATGCTCCAGTTTACAACAGAATACAAGAGAGGGGATGACACCAGTACAGATGCAGGCAACGGCTAGATCACAGTCGCTGAAAAAATTTTATTGTGGTGAGTCTACGGTATACAATATGTCAGGAATTGATTTGTCATAGGAATACAATACCTGGAAGAAAGCAACAAAAACTTTTAGGCAGAGGCTAATGAGAAACAAAAATGAACATAAGCAACCGGGTAAAGCTGTAGCTGGTGTGAGTGTGAATAGCAGAGGGGAAAATATGACAAGCTCTATATTTGATGCCCTCCAAGAGCATAATGGTCAAGGCAAACCTGTTGATAGGAAGGAGGCTAGCAAAATTACGGAAAGGGGGACAAAGTGGAAAAGGAACGAGAACAAAGAAGAAGCAAAGAAAGGGAAAGCAACAGATACCTCGTATGGCATGGGTGAAGGCACGTATGAGCATAAGTTTGGAAGAAAGTCAAAAATGGGGGAGGAAAAGCAAAAGGAGGCGAAAGAGTTGGCTAAAGATGAAACAATGGTTAGGTTTAATGAAGAAGGGAAATTTGATAAGGTTAAAGAGGCTTTTGGGCATAATGAAAAGAATGATGGAGAGGCCCAAGCAAGATATGAAGAAGAGCAATTAAAGAGACCCATTAGTGGGAAAAAAAGTGTTATTGCAAGACCCAAGGCTCGATCGCCAATTTTGACAAGAAAGCAAGCTATAAGAACCCATAATGTTATCATTGGGTAAAATAAATAAAATGGGCCCTCTCTTTGATGGACCTGGACTTGTGTTGCCAATGGAGGAACTATTTCAACAAATCATGCAAGCTCAACCTCTTGGGCTTGATCGTCCACTCCAATCCGTAGGTAATGATCCTATAGCTCCAAACGCACATAGAGATCATAATCCAACAAGCAAGAAGTCACCTGACACCTTGGAGTTGCAAGACCTGGTCGCTAATGAATAGGAGAATAATTATACCATTGATTAGTGGTTTGAAATTCAAGATGATGGTGTGGAGGAATCCCAAGCTGGTGACGTGGTGGTGACGAAGCAAGTGGAGACACAGTGAGCAATTTCTATTACCTCCTTTCCTCCTTTTATTTTATGTCTATGAATTTAATTTCTTGGAATTGTAGAGGTGCCGTCTCAAAACTTTTTCCTTGGCGATTAAGAGATCTTCTAAGGAATAAGGAAGTTAATATTTTAATTCTCTTGGAGACTCGAGTGAGTGGTACAAAGGCGGAAAATATTGTTAGAAAACTGGATTTTAGCAATTGGATTAGAGTGGAAGCTACTAGTTATGTGGGTGGTATTTGGGAGATTTGAAATGATTCTACCATTACAATTAATTATATTTTTCCAACTGCCCAACTTATCCATGTTAGTGTTAAGATTTATGGGGAAGATGACATTTCTGTTTTAACTTGTGTGTATGGGCAAACTTGTTATAAAAAATTCTTGACTCTCTAGAATGACTTGACCCACTTAAGTAGGAATATTCATGAGCCTTGGCTCGTAATTGGGGACTTTAATGCCTACATGTCTATTGAAGATAAACAAGGGGAATTGTGATGTCCATAAAGTACTTTGGGAATTGTATTAATTAGTCTGGGCTTATTGTACTGGAGTGTTGGAGATAAATTTACCTAGAAAAGGAACTGTTTGAAGGAGAAGATTGATTGGGCTTTCACTAACATCAATTGGCTGAATAAATATCCTATGTCAAAGGTCCATAATCTTTGCAAGTTTGGATCTGATCATAGGCCCTTTATGATTACAAAATACTTGATTGAGACCAATATTTACATGCTTTTCCAGTCTATTGTTGGGCATTATATGACACTTTTACCCCATCTTGCATGCATTTATGCCTCTTTTGTCTATGTTGATTTATGCATTGCAAATTGCTAAATGAGGATGAAAAAGGAATAAATTGTCTCATCCAATTGCATGTGCCCTAAACTTTACTGTTTGATTCTTTAACAAGGATCTTTGTTTTTGTTGTAGGCATTTGAAAGAGACCTTTAAGCCCAAGAATGAGCTTTGAAGGAACTACAGTTCATTGAAAGGAAGGAATGCAAGTTAAGGGTGCCATTGTGTGTAAAGTGTCGCAACGTAACAACTTGTGTCATGACTTTTACGAAATTCAGAATGATGTGCTGAGCCATCAAGTCGTGACTAAATATAATAGAGTCACAACATAAATAGGATAAAGTCGAGACATAATACATTTATAGTTGTGACCTCAGAAAGTAAAAGTGCAGTTATGCGTTTTGGATTAGGTCAGCTGCCACAACAGGAAAGGACCCTCCATTCTGCAGATTTGCAAGTGTTGGAGCCTCATCCATTCTCCCTCAAGTAACCAACAACTCTCATCCATTTTCCTTCACTTCTACACCATTTCTTTCCATTCCAAACCATTTAATCCACTTCTGACATACTTTCCTACACATTTCTATACCCATTACCATTCATCTCATGGCAAAAGGTCTCTGGAGTGATTGCAGCAGTTCTGGAGCTATGAGAGGGTAAAACCTTAGCCTCTTGGTGATGAAGGACGAAGCTTGAGCTCATGGATTCATTGGGGAGTATTCTTAGTTTAATTTCATGTTTGAACTCTTGTAAAGATTTCTAGATTTAGGGATTTTTTCTGTTATCTAGACTATGATTACAGCTTTTGTAATCTTGTGATTAGACTATGCATTTGGATTGGATGTTGTTTCATGTTGATTTATATACATATATATTTCAGTTTAGATCCCTTATTTCATTTAATTGTCAATGATTGTTGACAGTTAGATTGTTATTTGGTTTCTGTGGTTGTGATTGCAATCCATTGAGGGCACGAGCATCATCCATCTATTTGCATTCTAAGTGGTTTTTAACAATATTTTAATAAGTGTTAATCAACTTGGATTCAAATGAGTTTTCATTAATGAAAGCATTGGACCTAAGCGATTGCTTAGGGTTATCATTAGACTTAAAGAGGCTTAACTCCCATATCAAATTAAGAGCAATAAAAGCTGAGTTTCCATCATCAAGAGTCAAAATTATCACACGCCCTTTTAATCCAAAACATATCTTCATTAATTGAAAACACCAAAACCATTTACTTCCTACATTTTCCTTTTTATTGCACCACCACATTTATAAATTAAAACCCCCTTTTATACCCAAGTTTAACATGTTTTTGATAACCAATTTAGACTAGGTTTACCAATAAACTGCTCTTTGAGAAGAATGATAGGTTGCCCACTATACTACAATATTTTGGTGCAATCATCTTGTATCAAACAGGAAGGTGACATCCTTGTTCGATCAATACCTCGAGATGACAGGTAGACCTAGGACTCTCTTTGGGTGCCAAGTTGCATGGCTTCTAGAAGTTTCTAAAGTGGTAAGGAAGAGTTGGGACCGAGAGGGCTAGAAAGCTAAGATTGACATGTTCACAAGTGAGTCAAAGATGTGGAATAAACTCAAGGTGGGAAGCTTCCCAGGTAGGAAGAAAAATCTTTTGAAAGGGTTGGAAGGAGTAGAGAGTGCCAAAGTAGGAGACATAACCAATTCTTGATGTAGAAGGAAAAGGAACTATGGAAAGAATACTATAAGACTTTGGCACAAGAGGAACTCCTCTGGTATCAGAAATTTTGCTGCAAGTGGCTGAAATGGGGAGATAATAACAATAAGTTTTTCCATACTACCACAATGATGTGACAAAGGAAGAACCATATAGAAGCTCTTAAAAATGTTGAAGAGGAGTGGATTTTTGATCAAGGGAGGTTGAAGAATATGGTAGTCTCATATTATCGAGGACCTATTCCACATGGATAATCCTACATTGAGCGCTCTTCGTACCTCTCATACTTCCCCCACTTGAATGATGTTGATAGAGGGATCCTTTCAGTGGTAGTGACTAATGCAGAGATTAAGGTAGCTACTTTTGCGTTGGGTGCCTTTAAAGCCCCAAGACCAGATGGAATTCAAGATTTTTTTTAATCATGAGTTTTGGGATCTCATTGGTGACTCAGTGTGTCAACTGGTTAGGGACATCTTTGCTCATCCCGATCAGTTCACAGTGGTTAATCGTACTCACATAGTGTGCTTATCCCCAAAGTTGATAATCCTGAGAGCATTAGGGATTTCTGACCAATATCTCTGTGTAATGTAAGTTACAAGATTGTGACTAAAATCATTAGTAGCAGGTTTAAGAGTACTATGGGAAAAGTAGTGGAAACACATCAATGTAGTTTCATTGTGGGACATCAAAGTAGTGATAATATTATTATTGCCTAGGAGGTTATCCACTCAATGAAAAGAAAAGTGGGATGAAAGGCTTGGTTAATAGTTAAAGTTGATCTTGAAAAAACCTATGACCACCTTGAATGGCCTTTTATCCAGGAAACCTTGCAGCTTCTGGACCTCGATCAGAGAATGATTTCTATCATTATGATGGCCATCTCTACCTTAAGGTTTCAGGTATTATGGAATGGGAAACCAACCGAGGAATTTGTACCGACATGGGGAATATGACAAGGGGATCCAATCTCTCCGTATATCTTTACTCTATGCATGGAGAGGCTGAATCACATCATTCAAGACATGATTGATGATGGAGAGTGGCGCCTAATTCAACTCAAACGAGGGGAGGCCTATGATCTCCCACCTTTTCTTTGCAGATGATTTGGTGTTGTTTGGGGAGGCTTCAAATAGCCAAGTGGATGTTATAGTTGATTGCATTAATAGATTTTGTGTTTCATCTAGGCAGAAGACAAATAAGAACAAGACCAAAATATGCTTCTCAAGGAATGTTCATTTTCAGAGAGCTCGAGTTGAGTAACCAAAGGGGGTGGGTCTCACTCCTGATTTGGGCAAGTACCTAGGCATTCCCCTCCTCTACAAGCAGGCATCATATGTTCTCTATACACCTATTTTGGAAAAAACTCAGAAACGAATATCAAACTAGAAGAAGAATCACCTAAGCCTTGCTGGAAGAGCTACCTTAATCCGTACTGTCATCTATGCTATGCCCTCGTATCATATGCAAACAACGCTCCTCCCTAAGAAGCTGCTTAATGATATCAAGAAACATAGTAGATGAATTTTTTGGGATGAGCAAGATGATCAGCAAAAGTTACATCTTATATCTTGGCCCCTGGTCAACCTCGATAAGAAGAATGGTGGGCTAGGGATTAAGAATCTAAGAAAAAAGAATGAGGCCTTTATTATGAAACTTTGTTTGAAGCTCATCACTGAGTGAGATTCTCTATGGGTCTAGGTTCTAAGAGCGAAGTACAATTATGGATCACTACCTCTTCCAAAGATAAATAAGCGAAGTAACTCCTTGGCAACTTGGAAAGGCATCATGTCAATGTGGAACTATTTCAAAAATGGATTAGGGAAGACTATTCATGATGGTCAGTCCATGTCCTTCTGGTTTAAGCTGGTCCCCACTCAACCAACCTCTTATTGACATGATTCCTGGTTATGAAGCCTCTGTTGACTGTAAAGAAATGGTAGCGGATTATGCTATCTCAGGGGTAATTGGGATAGAAGAAGAATGCTAAACTGGTTGCCTTCAGATACGGTTGTTCGAATCTCAAATGTGCACCCACCTTGTGAGGAGAGAGGAGAGGATAAATTCTACTGGAAGACATCCATTGATAGTTGTTTTTCTATTAAATCTGCATATCCTTTCTTCTTGCAAGTACATAGCAGCCAATGAACAGCATATGGATATATATTATAGAGATGGTCAGTTCCAAAGAAGATAAAATCATTCATGTGGCTATTCACACATGGTAGAGCCCTCACAGTTCAACTTAGGAGGCAATGGGGTTTGATAGCAAAGGCAACATGCTTGTTTGGATGCATTCAGGAAGAAGATTCAATGCACCTTTAAGGTATTGCACCAATGCTATAGATAGGTGGAAATCATTCATCTCACCACAATTATGAATGACTTTGTCAACTACACAAGACCTAATTGGGTTCAATGGAATCTGACACACGAAGCAAGTCAACAATACACAAGGAAAATTCCATGGTCAACCCTCTTTGGGTACATTTGTTGGGATATTTGGACTACGAGATGCAATCAAGTGTTTGGAGAGGCCGTAACTAAGAAACCTACTATTGCATAAAGAAGCTTTTATCTCATGTGTTGGGATATAGATTTACTGAACCACTGCAAATTCTATGGTACCTCTTACTTGTCTCCTTTTAACACTAACAATCTTAGTGGTAACTATGTTCAGTTGGAAACAGACGGCTCTATGCTGGAAAATGGCAACAGTGGTTGTGGAAGTGTTGTTTGGGACAAAGAGGGCTAGTGGATATAGTTGCAAACTTGTCCCAGTTCCTGTAGTGATAGCTGAGATCATTGGGATAACCAACGGGCTTCATCTGTGCTAGACTAGGGGCTATAGGATAATTGTTATATGGATGGATTGCATTGAAGCTATTAATTTGATGTCTAGAGAGTGTGATTTCAATCATCGTTTTAGAGATATGATCAATGATGCTAAAGCCTACTTCCATAGGGACTGTTACATTATGATTAATCATAGGGTTAGAGAGAACATGGATATGGCAAATTACTTAGTGAAGATGTCTCAAAGTATTATAAACCCCTTCTGTATCCTAGATCAACCCCCAACCGTCGTTCAGGGGGTGTTGATAGCTGAAGGAGGTTGACTTTAGGCTCTCCTTCATCTTTATTGTACTCCTTTGAGTAATCTTATCAGTATTATTTTTTTTAAAAAAAAAAAGAAAATTATTATTTACATATACTCTCGCCTTGGATAGTTATTATTCATTAAAGAAAATTAGCTAATAACTTGCACATGTCAGAAAGATAGTTATATCATTAACTAATTCTCCTTTCTTTTAGTGGGTAAAGGTGCAAATTTAGCAATCAAGTTATTAGCCAAGAACAACAGCACAATTAACTTTTCTAAGGGTGTAAATTTAGCAATAATCAATTAATATATGTGCAAATTTAACAATGCCGTTACCCTCCTAACGTCCGTATACTATTTGGCATATTTTACTATTTTTAGGGTCTAGGGTTTTGTTTTAGGATTATTTAGATAATCAAAACTACTTCTTTTTGCTTAACTTTCTCCATGAAAGTTGCTCTAAATAATTTTATCTTTCTAATGGTAATCAAAACTACTATTTTTTGCTTAATTTTTTTTTCTTTTGCTACAAAAAATTTAAGCAAAAATGAGTAGTTTTGATTATTATTAGAAAGATAAAATTATTTAGAGCAACTTTTATAAAGGAAGTTAAGAAAATAGAAGTAATTTTGATTACCTAAATGATCCCAAAATGAAGCCTTAGACACAAAAATAGTAAAATATGCTAGTTGGTTAACAAACATTATTCCTAGTTAACAGTGTTGCTAAATTTGCACACTTATGAATTGATTATTGCTAAATTTATACCCTTAAATAGTTAATTGTACTTGGTGCTCCTGACCAATAACTTGGTTGTTAAATTTACACATTTATCCTTTTTTTTTACTTATATCCTTAATTAATGTTTCATCTTTCAATTTTTAACTATGAAATGTTGCTTAATAATATTAAGGCTTAGAGAGTGTAGTTTAAGATAAAAATGAAAGAAGAATATGTTTAAGATAAAAATTGAAAGGAGAATGTACTCCTTTTGTCGTATTTATATGGAACAATGGTGGAGGGAACAAACTTTTTGATCCATTTTACCATTTATTGATTGTTTTGACTTTGTCCTCATGGCTTATAATACATCGTACTCAATGTCCATAATATAAGCGTCAATTGCCTTTTTTGGGAAATTAATGAAGTAAAATATATTGTTTTAAAGTATGTATATTCATAATTTTTCTCAAAACTAATTTGTCCGACTTATAAATTGATACATTATACAGATAAATAAATCATTTTAAATAATGCATTTGGGTTTCTTAATCTCCGGAAAAAAAATCAACTAACTTTTACATTAATGACCAAATGTGGTATTGAATAAGAATAAAGTTGAAAAGTTAATAAAAATTTAAAATGAATTTTGGTCTTTAGTTTTCAAAATAACTTATAAGGAGTATATGAGTATAATAATGAAAAGTGACATACTTGGTCATTGTGTTGTTCCTATGCTGGAAGAGAGAGAGTCATTGAGTTGACGTCCCAGTTTTGAAAATCAACCTTTCGTATGACATGCCATCCACACTTGATTGAAACTACTTTTGCATCCGATTCTGCATCCCATTCGTAGACACCAATTGTCATTGGAATTTGACTGTACTCATTTAATTGTAGAATGTGGCTCAATTCCTCTCTTTGTTTCCAAAGCACGATCCAAAGGTGACTCGACTTTATTTCTTCCTGATATATATGCATCCTCCCTTTAGGAATAGGCCCGTGAGTATTTCGTGGGTCAGGAATTGCAGCAAAATCAAACCGACAATGTGGGGAAGCTGAAGGTATTTTGTTGGTTTTAGTGGAATAAAACTTATCATCGTCCAGCACCATACACAACCCAATTCCTAACATTTCTTCATAAGGGGGTATGTCTATCATTACTAAAGCTTCACCTTGGTCATCTAGACGAAGATCATTTTGGTTATCAAACCATGATGGTATTTTACTCCCTGGAATTGTCACCGCAAGAGTTTCTTCCCCCTCCCATCTTTC
Source organism: Vachellia collinsii (assembly GCA_006871305.1). Taxonomy (NCBI): domain Eukaryota; kingdom Viridiplantae; phylum Streptophyta; class Magnoliopsida; order Fabales; family Fabaceae; genus Vachellia; species Vachellia collinsii. Next base: position 11,307 of record QFDD01114918.1, read on the forward strand.
CGCCTAAACCAAAAAAAAAAAAAAATACACATTTCAAATTATATATATGATACTATTTCCCTCCTTATATTGAGAGTAGGAGCTAATATAACTATCAATAGAATAGAATATGCATAGACATCTATTTGTATATATACCCGGTTAATAGAAGCAAAGAGATGTAATAATTGTTCATCCGTCATTGTTTCCAATGAACAACATTCTTCTGCATCCACTGTTCTTAAACCTGGTGCAGATTGTGGCAACAATTGAAGTTCTAAACAGGAACTCAAAAGAAGAATTTCTAGTTTCAAAAGATTAGTTATGCAACCAGCAGGTAGATTCTTAAACTTGTTCCCACTTAGATCTAACCTCCATAATGATGGTAAGCCACACAAGTCATTCGGAATGGATCTATCATCAATATTGCAATGGCTTAAATCTAGTTCCTTCAGAGATTTAATATTGAAGATTGAAGCAGACAATGTTAAACCCTTGTGAATTGGATGCCCCCAAAGCATGTGCTTCAATGGAAGAATCATGCTCCAAGAGTTCGACATTGGCCTTTTGCACCCACCAAATGATAGTCTTTGGAGTTTTTCTAAACTACAAATGGAACAAGGTACTTCTATTATGTTGGTTTCCCTGGCGTCAAGCTCTTCCAAGGCTTCAATTTCATTCAAATTTTCTGGCAACTTACTAAATTTTGAGCACCCAGCAATATCAACAAGCACAAGACATTTCAACTTGCAAATGCTCTGGGGAAGCCACAAAAGGTTCTTGCAACCCCTTAACTTCAATGTCTCAAGACCAGTCAATAATCCAAGTGACTCTGGAAGTTTCACTAAATTTGTCTCCCTAGCGTCAAGTGTTTGTAGATTTTTCATACTTTCCCCAAACTCTGGCAAACATTTTACTTGGATGCACCCACAAAGAAGAAGTTCTTTCAGAGCACTCATTTCCAATTTCTTTGGACATCGGGCTTTGAGATTTTTGCAACCTTTTAGATTCAACACTTGAAGCATTTTGTGTTGTCCAATTGAAGCATGGACGTCAACAAGACCTTCACAGCCTTCAAGTTCTAATATTTCTAGATTTGGGAGTTCTGAGAAATTAGGAGTCTCAATCAAATATTTGGAATAACTCAAGTCCAAAAACTTCAGATTCTTGGAACACTGGTCAAATAAATAAATAAATGAGAATCAATGAAAAAGAATACATGTGTGAGCTTGCACAATCAATTAAACTATATATCTATATCATTAAAGCATAAGGATAAGGTATATATCCATACAACTTACTAGGCTTTTATTCCAAAGTTTCTTTAATTTGCTATGATGCATGCTAAGATCAACAAGTTTATACAGTTGGGTTTCAGAAGGAAGAGTGTCTAAAGGATAATTTGTCCAGTGAAGTACTTTCAAAGCATGAGAAAGACATTTGAGGGCATGAGGAAGGTTGAAATCACTTGATGACACCATAAGTAGTCTGAGGTTATATAATGCTAAAAAGGCTTTAGGATTCCAGCATGTCTCACAAGATTCTGATGAAACCATACCTTGTATTTTTTTTGTACCCTGATAAAAACATTAGCCACCAGAAAAATGGCACCAAAATTTAATGATAAGAAACTAATAAGATATAAGATTACAAAACTAGTAAGAGGGAAGTTCAACACTCACCAAATTATTTCCCAAAACTTCATCAATGTCTTCCTTGGACCACAATCTACTACGATTTCCAACATCATCAGAAGATTTATCTATGACAATTTTTCTACCCATTTGTTCTAGCAAATCATGCATCATTAAAATGTTGTCATATTCATTTAGCAGAGACTTTTCATGAAGAGTTTTTATTCCAATCTTTGCATTAAAACCACAACATTCCAAATATTGCATTATTTCATTTTTGTTCTTGCCATTGAAGAAGCATGCAATATCTAAAAATATTGTTTGTTCTGTATAGCTCAACGCATCAAAACTTAATTTAAGTATCCTGAAAATATCTTTATGTGGATCTCTCTTCAACATATTCAAAGCATCTTCCCATTCTATCACACTAGTTCTTCCACAGAAAAAGGAACCCAAAACAGAGAGAGCTAAAGGAAGGCCTTTTGCATAGTCACAAACAATTTGAGACATCTCCAAAAGATCCTTTTGAGCTTCGCCTCTTCCAAATGCTTTTTGACAAAAGAGTTGAAGGGATTCATCTCGGTTCATAATTCTAACCTCATGGACATATACTTTATGCACTCTACGCAACAAGTCCAAATTTCTAGTTGTAATGATCACTCTACTCCCAACACCAAACCAATTGGGGCTATTAGCCAAATTTTCTAAATGGCTCGTATGACTAACATCATCAAGAACAAGTAAAACTTTTTTATTGCATAAACGGTTTTGGATTATTTGATTCCCTTCGTACAGGTCTTCAATCTCCATGCCCCTAATTTTGAGATGCGAAAGTAGTCTACTTTGTAAGTAAACCTCACCATCTCTTTCAGAAGTTGATCTAAAATTATGAAGAAAGCAATTAATTTCAAATTGGCTGCCATATTTCTCAAAACAAGCCCTAGCAATTGTCGTCTTACCAACACCAGGTAAGCCCCAAATTCCTACAAACCGAACATCATTCTCACCTATCTCCAAAAGTGGTTCCAACTGTTTTACTTTATTGTCAATTCCAATTAGTTCTTGATTGCAAGGTGGCAGTTTGTCACGTAATTTGGTCCAGAGCTCCTCAACAACCTTTTCAATAAGTTCAGCTTCACGCCTATAATTTAAATCAACAAATAAATGTCCATATGATAAATTTAACACAATCATAGGTAAAATATAACTTTTGATTTCTTCTATAATTATATTATTATTTTTATTTGATCAACAGTATTTTGAGCCATTTTGGACTTGAAACGAATCTTTGTTCATTTAAAATAAGAACACATACAAATAGCTTGATTGCACATAGATCTTTATTGGACTATTAATTATTATTAGTATAAAATATATTCCCGTAAGTTTACCCAATATATAATTAACTTACCAATCATTGCAATCCCAACCAGATAAGTCAGCAACTTTGGTGAGAGAATCCCTCCAGCTTTCCATGATCTTATTGTCCCTTTGAAGCATTTGATGTGTGGCAAAAGCTTCAGAAAAACTTCCTTTTTGACGGCGTACATGAGATGGATCTACATCATAAAATATGGGGAAAACTTGCTGACACAAATTATCTCGTGAGTAGAGAATATGTTGAAGCTCATTTAAACACCATGAAGAGGAGGCATAATTTTTGGAGAGAACAACAACTGAAAAATGAGAGTCCTCAATTGCTTGTTTGAGTTCTTCTGTGATGACTTCTCCTTTCTCAACTTCTTCATCATCTTTGAAAACTTTAAATCCAGTCCTTTTCAATGCATAATATAAATGGTCTGTGAAGCCTTTACGAGTGTCTTCGCCCCTAAAACTTAAGAAAATGTCATATTTCCAGGTTCTTCGAGTTGAACTGGAGTTGGAAGAGTTTGAGGAAGATACTTGTTGATACCTTGCCATAAATGCTTGAGCCAT
>QFDD01114920.1:0-16482 GCA_006871305.1 Vachellia collinsii
GACCACAGTAATCCTTCGAAATGCAAAGATTGACATGTTCAAGGGATCAATGAGGCTAGCTGTCGACAAATGGGGCCGAATTGAGGCGACAGAACCTGCAAAATTTGTAGTCAAAGAGGATAACAACCTCTCTCTGGTGGAATATGAATTGGTGAATGTAGTTGAAGAATGATTCCATTTTAGTGCAAATATGACCTGATGATTTGATTACCAAGCACTGATATTGTCCAAGGCAAAACTTTAACTTGGAAGGATGGATTGGTATGCCTTCTTTTACTTAAATTAGCATGCAAATTCCCTTTTGCATGTTTGGCATCTTTTTTTTTCGATAAGTTGATGCCACTTGAAAGGTGTCCGTGTTAAGGAATTCTGACTTGTTATTTGTTAATTTTGTCACTAGTTGTATCCAATGAACAATAGGGCGTCATGATATTGTGTGAATACAGCTTGTTTGGATCAAGAGTTGATTGTAGTTGAATACAATATACTGGCTTTTCTTAGGCACTCTTTGCATCCATATTCCATACTTTTATCGTTAAATTTATTGGCTTTTCAACGTTGCTTAATTTATTGCATCAGAATTTAAAGCGATTTCTTCCAAGATATAGCAATATACTGCTGTACAACTTTAAAGTGTGATGTACAAGCTGTATATGAAATTTAACTCTAGTTTACATTAACAAAACTCCTCATACCTCTCGCTTTAAAATATTACACTATGAAAAGGAGGGAATGTATTTCCTTGTATCTGTGTTATCATAAAGAAACCATTGGGATTCCAAAACACGTATAGCTAGACAAACTAGATAATAAATCTAACTTTTGCCTGATTATTTACATTTTCATATATGGTAGTCCAATTTTTTTTTTTAGTCATCTCCATCCAAAGACCAGCCAAGAAACATGGGCCTTGAGCCAAGCAACTTGTATGTCATCTCGCCCACAAATAACAATCAGCCATCTACAAGTCGAGAAGATAACTCAAGAAATGTGAAACTCTGAGCTAGACAAAAGGGCAAGTAGCTAATCATATTTAAGTATAATTGTCAAATCCCAAAATACCAATCGTTTAGATCCACATCATAAAATTAACATGTCAAAGTAAAACAAGTGGAAACGGAAACAAGCCAGATGAAAAGGGAAGTTGCTAAGAAAAGCAAATCACAATATTGGCAGTACCGCACGAAGTTCATAGCAATACAATGTAACCACGTCCTACATATTAAGTAAACTTCATTCTTAGGAGTGCATGAGACACGAGCAGCCAAGGGATATAGAGGCCCAAAGTTAAAAGTGACGTTATATATGATTCGAAAGGATTGAATTAACATAACCAGTTAGGCAATACATTTTTAAGACAGTTTTATTAAGAAAGGCATGGGGAATCCATGAGGGCCATGATAATTCATGTTGCTGGATTCTCACCTGGTAAGCCATTTATCAACTTGCACTGCGTGCATGAGGACACCAAATCTCGAATGTACAATAGCATAAATGCACCAATTTTGAGAATGAAACCAAAGTTCCATACTCGGTTTTTTTCTTGTACGCTGCAAACAGTAATATTAATTACCTAAATGCTACACTGTGTAAACTATTTACCCATATGCTGCACTTAAAGTCGGTCTTGAGGAGAGCGAGAAATGATTTGCACGAAATTCATTTTTGTAGACGACGAGTTCAGTGCGTCAATAGGGTGTCAGACCCCTTACTTATCCAACTAATGGACGAGTTAGGGGCCTGACTCATCCATTAGATGGACGAGTAAGGGGCCTAACACGTACTCATCCATTAAATGGACGAGTAATGCTTACTCGTCCATTAGCTGGACGAGTAAGGGGCCTGACACTTACTCATCCACCACGTGAATGAGTTGTTCACGTGGTGCGCCTTCCCACGTAGGCCGATATGATGGTACAGTAGGCGGAGGCAGAAGGAAGGCGTGGTAATGAATAGGAGCAACGTATGAGAGTGAATAGGAACAGCTGAAGGAGTATAAATAGAAGCATTGTATCAAATGTTACATCAAATGTGAGCATGGTATCAAACGGATTACGTGGTTTGTAATCCTTAAATTTGTCATGCATTGATACCATGTTCACATTTATACTTCTTCAGCTATTCCTATTCACTCTCATGCGATGCTCCTATTTATTACCACGCCTTCCTTCTGCCTCTGCCTGCTGCACCATCATGTCTCCACTGTGCCATTACATCGGCCTACGTGAGAAGGCGCACCACGTGAACAACTCGTTCACGTGGTGGACAAGTAAGGGGCCTGACACCCTTACTCATCCAGCTAGATGAGTACGATCAAGCCCTTTACTCATCCATTAGTTGGACTAGTAAGTGGCCTGACATCCTATTGACGCACTCGTTGTCTACAAAAAGGAGTTTCGTGTAAATCCTTTCTCACCCTCCTTAAGACAGACTTTAAGTGCAGCATATAGATAAATAGTTTACACAGTATAGTATTTAGGTAATTAATATTACTGTTTGCTGCGTACGAGGAAAAAAAACCTCCATACTCTGGCAAAAAGAAAAAAAGAAACCAAAATACTTGAACACTTCGTACATGAGACTGGCAAAGTTCAGCTTTATTTTAAAGCTCGTTCCACGAAGAAGCATATTTCATGCTTGAAGAAGCAAAAAGATAAATAATCTAGCTTGCCTGAAGCCAAAAGAAAACAAGTCCTTATTATATTTCCTAGGAATTGCAAATGATTTCATCAACACCAAAGCCCTCAAATTCAATCATACAGATAAGCGACAAGTCCATAAAGAGAAAGAACGAATACCTTTTGGGTTCCAACCGTACGATCGACAGGACACCGAGAGCACGGAAGTGAGCAAAACGGAAGGGGTGGCAGTGTGATATGGGAGCATCTTTTCCACACAGCAGCTCAATTCCACAGGCGACCTTTCCCGAGAAGATAAGTCAGCAAATTCGGAAACATTGTAAGCTTTCAGTACATAGCCAAGATAGAAGAGAGGTCACCTCAGCATGGGATTAGAGGGTGAGTTCTGTTTTGGGATCGAAAACGGTGAGCTTGTCGATCGACTAACTCTAGTGCCCCCGGCCAAATTCGCCTTCCTGAAAGTTCGGGATGCGGCGGAGCGTATGAAGGACCTGGCGGCGGCGGAGGACATCGTTCTGGAGGGGTGTTTGTGAGGCAGAACAGGAGGGACTTTTTGCAAATTACAATTTTGCATTGGGGTTATGAATTACGCATTAAATCCTTATTAATCTTTTTTTTTTTTACCATCCTTGATATCGATTCAAACAACTGCACATTGAAAGTTTTAATTATTGAATCAAAATAAGTTCTAATGATAAAATAATGCAATTAAATTTTGTACGCAATTCTCGGTTTACGACTAAAATTTCTGTTTGCAAGAATTAAATTGATAATTTGCAACTCATTTTTTCAGAAAATTTTAATCAGGACGTAATTATCATGAGTACGAGTAACCCGGAAATAAAATATTTCAGGTAGAGGAGAGGGAAAAACATTTCTGTTACAGATTCATCCTTGGGGGCGTGTCCCGTTTTACGTGAGTCGTGACGTGCACGTTTCGACACAAACGACTTGTCGCTTTTCTACAAACAGGGAAAGTAAAAGGGAGGGTGAAGAAACGTCGATCAGCACTTGGAAGTAAATAGACTGATATAGCCCATAGGCTTATATCGCCATATTTCTTTAGCTGTACTTGTGAATCGGTGAGGGAAGAACACAGAAATTCGGGATCAGAAACAATGGCATCGAACCAGCAAGGCGGTACAGCAAATAAACCCGCGAAGAGGAAGCCGGTGTTCGTCAAAGTGGATCAACTTAAACCGGGAACTAACGGTCATACCTTGGCTGTTAAGGTTTTGTCCGCCAATACTGTGTTGCAGAAAGGACGACCGTCCAATTCTTCTCAGAGCCTCCGTCCCACTCTCATCGCCGAGTGCCTTGTCGGCGATGAGACTGGCACCATCCTTTTCACCGCTCGCAACGAACAAGGTCCCGAACTCAGCCACTCTTTTCTTTACAGAAAAAAAAAAACGTTTCTCATGAGACGCCTTTTGATTGTTTAAATTTTCGTCATTTTTATTTGGGAGTTTGCTGACAGGATCTACATTATCATGGGTTCTATAATATTATGATTCTGTCTCTGCGTGACTCTTTTAATTTCGATGATGTGCCGATTATGAAATTCAGAAAGGGGTTTACTCGGAGTTGTTTTGCTTATCTGGATCTAGGTTGATGGTTTTATGTAGTTTCTCCGATGAAAATGGTTAATTTTAACTATCTGGCTGGGGTTCTTGAAATCCCAATTTCTAACTTATTGGAACCATTCTCCTGGAATCACAGTCAAATGTAAGGGTCTTAGCCCTTTGTGTTGTAAGATTCGTATTTATGAGATTTGACAAAGTTTTGTGCAGGCTGTGAGTCCTTATGGACTGAATGGATTGTGTTCTTGTTATGTCATTTTTGCCAATGTCATTCTTTTTAAGTTGATCAAGGATGCATTTTGTAGCTCCTCTGGAGCTTTTTTGTTCGACAGCTTAAAACTGGCATCCTTGTTGAATACCTGCATTATTGTAGTAGTAGCAGAACGGTTACTGCAAGATGCTTCTTGTTTTATCGTTGCGATGCTATGATTCAGTTTGACTAGGTTATGCATTTTCATGAGCTTTTTTCAGCTTGTTCAGATAAGCTTTTATTGGTTATACTTCACCAGGAATACTTCTGTTGTCAATATTACATCACGTGTTGTCATGGGATTTGTCTAGGTTTCCGGGGAAATTATTAGTTGAAAAGAAAAAATTCCTAGTTTAGTATTAGTTTTCTTTAATTAACTTCAACGTATTTCTAAAACATTACATGGTATCTATTTCGTATCCTATTTTTCCATGATGCTTGCAATTTTACCAAAACTTGTCACTTTAAACTTTGTTTTTTTATTTCAGATGCTCTTTTAGCCGTCAAGATTTAAAAGATGTGTGGCACGCTCACATGATGTCATTAAATGCACAGGCATACAAAAACATAACATGATATTGGGCACATACACATAAACACGAGACATTGCTCTTACTTGGGCCCTGGCACACTTACAATTCAACATCACACACACAAACATGTTAACAATAAAACCAGAAGTTATAGTGAGTGTCGTTACACTTTCATCACACTAGTGCGGAGTCAGAGCAAAAGTTGTTGCAATTGAAAATGAAGATGGGGATATTTTGAACAATATGCGTATGATGCCAATAACTTTTCCTACCCATATCAAACGCCTTTTTAATAAATATTCTGGGTAAACTAGTGTCTGATTTGCCTTGGATTTTAACTCTGAGGTAAATTAAAATTCCTGCATCAAATCTGTAGAAGGGTACTTTTAGTTCTTTGAATGAAAGGGGCCTTGATTGTATCCTTGCTATATATATATCAAGAGTCTACAGATAAACAACTTTATTTGCCTTTTGTTCTTCCCCCTCAATATTCAATTTAGAACATCTTAATCATTTTGATGATGAGTCACTGGTGGTTAATAATTAGAAAGAATAGTATTGTTGGCACCAAGCTTTGCAGTTTTCCATCATTTGGTTATTTTGTAGGATACTGAAAGCTACAACTGGAGTATGGATGACAATTTCTAGTGCAAGGAAGATGGGATCAGAATACTGAAAATATGCAAGAAATATGGACAAGATATATTTGTGTGAATTTTCTTACTTGTATCCCTGCCCATTTTCACTTCTAAAACAATTTTCGGAGTAATGAGGGTTTATATTGTTTGTAGAGTCTTGGCTTGGCTTGGCTGGCATTACATTTAGAGTCATGCATAATGAATAGAAGACCTCTGATGCTTTGGTTAATTGATAATATGGGCATACTGGGTAGGTATATATTGGGGGAGTAGAAATAAGGCATACCAATTTTAGGAGAGATTCCTATGGAGACTATGTAAGAGAGAGGTACATCAGGCCAATGACGGAAAAACGTATGAGCATGTTAGATAAACTTTTTGGCAAGATTATGTGCATCTTTTTTGTGGTTATAAGCTTATATGCATCTTTATGACAGACTTGATCTTTTTATTTTTTAGACTGAATTTATTGAAGAGTTTTTCCAACATGTGTTTTCAAATGTGATGTGGCTTGTTTTTTCTGCTACAGTGGATCTGATGAAGCCAGATACTACAGTAATTCTTCGAAATGCAAAGATTGACATGTTTAAGGGATCAATGAGGCTGGCTGTTGACAAATGGGGTCGTATTGAGGTCACTGATCCTGCAAAATTTGTAGTCAAAGAGGATAACAACCTTTCTCTAGTGGAATATGAGCTGGTGAACGTGGTTGAAGAATGATTCCTCTGAAATAGTGGAAAGATGACTTGATGATCTGTTCACCAAGCACATGAATATTGTCAAGGTAAAACTAAAAGTATTTGACTTGTGAAGAAGGATGGGTTTGGCCGTTTGGGTATACCTTCGCTCACATAAATTGGCTTGTAATTTCCTCTTAACTTGTTTGGCATCTTTTTGGGTGAAGTTGAAGTCACTGGAAAGGTGTTGTGCTATGGGGTTATGATATTTTAACTTTGTCAGCTGTATGCAGAGAACTCGAGCGAAAGTATAATATTGTGTTAATACAATCCTCTGTCTTCTTTTTTTTTGGGCTTTCTCCTCCCTGCATTTTCGTGGACATCACTTCCAGTTTAGTATTTAAATATTTATCATAATAGAGTTTTGCCCTCAGAATTGGACATTTTGAGTTCAAGAAACGGCGGCATACAAATCTCGATACTATCTTTTCCTCTTCTATGGGTAGATTTAATTTGGAGGGAATGGACGCATGTAGTTGGTTTTTTAATTAATGATTAAATGAAGTATTTAAACTCATTCTAATTTAGGAATCAGGAGTAATCTAACTATGTTATACTGAATTGTTAATCGTTAAAGTTAACTTTGATTTTCGATGCCTTCACTTTTAAAGTGTGGATTGATTTTAGCAGTTTGATTTATGGGGACACAAATCAGCTGGCTCAAATCCTGCCTTGAGGTTTCTCGAAAATGAGACAAATGTTATGATCCTTTTGAGTCACTCCCCTAATGAAAATGAAAAATGATCAATATTACCTCCGCATTTAACAGCCTGTTGATTTTTGTTATTAAATACAATATTTAAATGTATTTATTTATGTATATCATGAAATTATATATCAATAAAAATAAGATAAATTAATTTTAAAAAATAATAAATATAAATACTTTTAAGTAATGTATTTAACATTTTTAATTTTCTAATTTTAATTAACTGACTTTTATATTAAATATTGTTTTCCAATTCTGTTGGATTCAAATTTTTCACTCTATGATGTGTCTATCTTAGAAAAGTCACTGCAAGCAGTAGCAAATTATGATTTCTGTAACAACTATCTAAGTGTGATGTACAAATAAGTCGCCCATTGTGAGAAATTGAACGATTTAATTGTCAAAAGAATACAGATTGTTACAAAAAGAGGGAAAAATATAGGGGAGGAGGGGAACGGATGATGGTTTTAATTTGAACCGACCACCTTAAACATTTCTCTTGGAAAAATGTCCCACATAGTAAAAATTCCCCACCCTTACATGACCCCAAATTTGGCGGAGTTATTGTAACTTAGGCTCCCACTCATCATATGAAGTTGAAAGTAGCTGAAACTTAGCCGAGAAACACGTCTTTTTTATTTTTTATTTTATAAGTAGTAACAAACATGGTTGAACCCATGGTCTAGTACCAATGGAGGCAAACGACGTGCCACTAAGCCAAACTGGCTTGTACATAATTGACAATCGATGAAATCTTGGCCACTCCATTAAGTTAGGTCTTTTTTGAAGGAGGAGGAAAGAATGGATCATTGTCATTTCCAAAGGTTTCAACTATGTTTGGAATGATAGAACAACCATTTTCAAATTTCAAGCATTATACTCAGCTTTCAATGCTTGTGCAATAAAGTATTAAAAAATTCACATCCAGCCAAGGAGAACAACAAAAATCTCCAAGCAGGTCTAGCAAAGTGGAGCATGAAAAGTACGCACAGGTCGCACCCACAGACAAGAATCATCCATCTACATTTCAAGAAGAAGATAACCTTAGGTATGTCCAACTATATATCATCCAAAATGATACAACGATTATTATTAATCATGCTGAAGCATAATTGTGACTTTCTAAATACAAATTATTAAGAATCACATCATAAAACCACCAAGTCAAAGCAAAGCAGATGGAAAAGAAGTAACACAAACACTACTTGCCAAGTCCCCAATCCTAAGGCCAAAGAGCAAACGTTCACGACCCTAAACAAAAAAACAGTCAGGTCAAAATGGAAGTGGCGAACAAAGGCAAATCAGAATATTTGTATTCTCACAGTTTGTAGCAATGCAATAGAATCTTATTCTACAACAGTACAACACACTGCAGAAGTTACTTTGCCATATGCAAAGCAATATATAGGTATTTAATGCAAAAAAGTTTCGAATGTGAGATGCGTTATAATAACAAGATCAACTAAGATTTGAAAAAATTAATGCTTTTACCATTCTAATCACCCTATGCAGCCCAGATAACAGTAAAAGCAGAAGGGTAAAAGCCAAGGAATTGATCCTTAAGGATTCACTAAATGCCTCCAGTTAGGCATCACAAAATCACGACAGATTACAGAAAGACCTCAGTAATAACCTGTAAGGACTATGATAATTTATATTATAGCATCCTAATATGGTTTACCAGTTATCACTTTTTTTACACTGCATGCATGTACACTCTAACATATAATAGCATTAAGTTATCAATTTTGAGAAAGAAATTAAATTAAAATGCACTAGCTTATTAGTATGGTTTAGTGTCATTCAACAAGTCCCAGAAATTGCTTTTCTAACATTACAGAATAAAAGAAATGAAGTAAAAATTAAGTGAAATCCTCCAAAAAAATTTTAGTTGACCACCTTTTCAGGAGAGCACCTACATAAAACTTTGCTCGAACCCTTCGTCATTCATTATACATCATGATTGCAATCTGGGTGAATACAATAAATTAGTATGATCTTCGTATGATTACTTTGTTAACTAAGCATTGACTTGCCAAGGCTAAATCAGATGCAATACATATTCTTGCATGGTTACCCAGTATCAGTAGGATCCATATAAGCAGAGAGAAATTTTTTTAAGAAACTTCATTATTCTATGGAAAAGTTCAAACAATTGTAAACTTCATTATTCTATGGAAAAGCTCAAACAATTGTAAATTAAGTCAAAATATCATCCATAGAAATGAGCACAAGTTTCACTATATCAAAGGAACTAGTTGAGTCAAGCTGTGATAGTTCTCTCTGGAGGGAATGAGATCAGATGGTAGGTCAATAATTTCAGACGAAGTTCATTATTGTACGGAAATGCTGAAGACAAGTAACATATACAAGAAATATATCAAGAAATACCATTAAGGTGCACTGTTGGTCCAAATCAATTTGTAAAATCCTAAATCTAGAAACCCACTCCTCTCACCTTAACCACTGTAGCGTAGTTCTAAACCCAAGAGACACATTTGATGCTTGATCTTCATCTAGTCTTCTCTTGCCCTACAAAAAAGGAAATAATAGACATCCTTTCATTGTTGGAGCAAGAGAGAGACCCTAATGGAAAAGCAAAACTAAATTTATAAAGGAAAAAAATTGCAAACATACACCCCACTGTCGCATTTTACTTAAATAACTCACACAACCTACCCTGCTCCACCCAAAAGGAAAAAAATTGTTTGGACAAATATAGATATTGTTTAAGTGTGGACTTCCTCCCTCCTTATTATCTAGTATCATTACTCTTGTTATTAGAATCGAAAGAAATTCCTCATTCTTCATATGTTTCCTGGCCAAGATACAAAAGAACAAACACTGCCATGCTACCCGGGTAAGCAACGATTAAAGAACCAATAATTCAATATAGTCGAGTGCTGAAGAGAGCAGATATTGCATACTTGTACACATCAAATATGATTTATCTTATTTGAGGCCAAAGGAAAATAAGTCCTTCCCGTATTAGATTGCTCCAAGAAAGCAAATCACAATAACAACCACAAAACCCTTCAATCCAACCAGACATATAGAAGATATCATCTTGAACAAATAATTGCATAAAGCGAAAGAGGGAATACCTTCAGGGTTCCAACCGTATGATCGGCGAGATGCAGAAAGCATGGAAGTGAGCAATGCAGATGCAGTAGCAGTGTGATAAGGAAGCATCGATTCCACGCAGCAGCTCAGCTCCACAGGCGACCTTTCATGGAACAATGAGCATATAATGTTAGCTCCCAACATTTACTCCAGAGGAAGAGGTGGTTTCAGATTGGGATTGTTCAAAGTTACCTGAACATGCGATTAGAGATTGAGGTCGGCTTCGGGATCCCAAATGGCGAACAAGTTGGTCTTGCTCTGGCGCCGGTTGCCAAATTCGCCTTCCGAAACGATCGGGAGGCGGCGGAGCGCACGAGAGACCTGGCAGCGGCGAGCGACGCAGTAGACATCGTCAAGGAGGGGCGCTCATGAAGCAGGGCACCGAGGTGGAAGGGTTTTGCACAAGGGTTTTACGTTTTTTGTTTTTTCCCTTGGTTTTTCTGTTTTTTTTTTTCTTTTTGGCCCCGGGTGGGGGGGGGGTTTAAAAAAAATCTTTTCTTATTTATATGAACTTCATTTTTCTTCCAAAATCCTGTCAATTTTATTCAAATTCTTCAATCATTTAGAGATTTAAAAATAAGTAGCAAATGAAATGAAATGCATGGAAAAATTAAGGGAAAAAAAGTTAAAGTAATTATACCCTTATAATTCATTGTAATTTTTGTGTTTCATGACCATTGTGTATTAAATATGGAATTTGAAAATTAATTTTCCTTGCTGTGAGGGTCTGAGAGAGTAGTTCTTTTTGCTATGTTAATTTTAGAAGGAACACGTAATTTATCATGTGTTTGTTCATTTTTCTATGAAATAATCATTTATTGTTTTAAAAACATATTTTAGAAAATTTGTCATGTTTCTTAAACTTATGAAAATAATCAAATAAAAAATATTAGAATAAATGACACGTACTGTCACTCATTAATAGTTTTTGTTGGGGAATTACTGTAAAATCTCATGTAAGAGAATTAATATTAGAAAGGTCCTATTGATAACTCAAGCAGCTACATTGACAACTTCTTGAAACTTTTCTGATATTAATTCTCTTATAGGAGACTTTATAGTAATTCCCCTTAGTTTTTTTGAAGTTACCATCAATAAGAAAGTATAGATAAGTTCTTCAAAATTCGATAGCTCTAAAATTTAAGAATCTCACATCTTTTTTATTATATGATCATAGCATGAAACATAAGTAAAATTTTTCTTTTCTTGGTGAAATGAAACAGAACAGAGTTACAGTAATGATGTTGGCAAAAAGTTTAAAATGGTGTGAATTCAAGAAAAAAAAAATGACCGAAACCCATCTTTAAATTCTGATCACAACAACAGAATTAGAGAATCTGCACTGAAGTGTCCACAGTATGTGATATGTATTTTTGCCTCAACCATCAATTATAATAATTCTTAGTTCCTTGAACTCCTCTTACTTCTGCTGATCTTAAGCAACAGGGCATCAAGTAGTATGGGTACACAAATATTGCCTGGAGACATATCCACTGGTTCATGTTGTACTTTAGAATCATCTTTTGCTAAAGAACCATTGTTCTTCTTTCCCTCACTTTCTTCAAAACTTAATGATTTTGGGATGTACAAGCGTCCTCCTCTTCTTTCACCAGCTCTAATGCCTATTAGCCTCCCAAGGGACACACTGTTGTCTTGGAAGAAAGACGCAGATGACTGGTTTGGAACAAGAACGTGATTAAAACTGTGAGAACAAGAGAAGATTACAAAGCTCCTAACTTTTTTTTCCTTTACATGAAAAAGAAGTAAAGATTTCACATTATCTTTGGTGGGACTTGTTGATGCTTTTACTGAGTGGAGTTCGTTTTATTTCAAAATTTGGAAGCCTGCATTAACTCTATGCCTTAAAGTTTTAAAACCACTGTAATGGCAAGCAATTTTGAGGACAAGTGGATCATCCTCTTTGGGAAAACAGGGAAGTAATTGTTAGCCACTTGGACGTTGTGCATGATTCCTTTCCATAAATATCTAATTGTACAGCCTATGAACTATGTAGCTAGATATATAGACTTAAGTAGATGCAAGTAAGCTAATTCAATTAAGTAGGAGATGTGTCTAAAGTATGTTAACTGCTCATTATCAGGTTGATCTACCCAAGTGAAATCTATCTACAAATTCTTAGTGGAGTTAATGGGCTCATCCGTGAAAGGACAAAACTTGATTAGAATTTGAAAGTGCATGTCCTGAAGTAGATGGGGAAAAGTAATAGGGAGAAAATGAATAAGGCGGGCTCAGATTACCTCGGTATCAAGGTTGGAGGATGAGAAGGAGGAGAAGCTGGAAGATGGTACGTGCATTGGGTAAGACTCCACTGGAGCAACTGGGAGTGATTCTGCAAGTCTAAGCCTGGTGTACAGAAAGCTGAGCCCAAGTGGCCATCCAAGAGGCATCTCATCATTCTGAGAGAAAGACACACAGTAAAGAAAATCACTTCATACTATAATCATGTTTGAAATGATTTTGTACTGAGAAAGTTACCTAAAAGTTTTGACCAACACATAATATCTGTTGTTAGGCATTGCGAATGAAGACGAGTTCAAACTTAAGGAACTATAAGAAGATAATTGTTTTTTATATACTAGCGAGCAAGAAGCATGAGCAGCTGAATCTTTTAGTTACCAAAGATATTTATGTGCCTGAGTTGGTTGATATAAGAAAGTCTACCACAAAATTCACTGAACTGAAGAAGTTGCGATAGTTCTTATAATGAACAGAGGGAAACCAGAACAAGAGAAAGGTAATGCAACAAGGTACCATTAGGTAGTGTAAATGCAAAGATTATTGTCAATGGATCTTGATGAGCATACTATTGATGTGAGAAAGAACCAATCTACAAAATGAGGCAGAGGCTTTTGTCAGTGGAGAAGCAAATTTTTTCCCCAGAAAATCCACCTATGGCAGCATGGTTTGTAGGACAGATTCAGCTGTTACAGATAGTTTGTTCTTACGCCAATGATTCCAGGTACTGAAAAAACTTCAAAAAGTAGCTGATTCCAAGAAACTTTCAAAACAAACCCATAAATTACTTCTTCTGTACATCTTTCTTCCTCTGAAAAGTATGTTCATGGTATAACCTAGTAAGAATGAACTGTCGGCAGAATTATCTTCTGATCAGTCTTAAAATGAAAGTGAATCGTTAGTGGTTAGTATGGGCTATTTCTCCTGATATTTTTCAGATCTATTTCTCATACTTCGTGTCGTACATCTTAAAACTCTTCGCTATTTCACTTCTCGCTGCCTTTTAGCTTTGGCCCACATCATGTGCCGCTGCCAGAGATTGCCTTAACCAATACAGTTATCAATTCTCAATAATAAAAAAGAATTGAGTGAATTAAAACTGCACTCCTAAACCATTCAATTTGACGTTATTCTAAGAATGAAAAATAATTTATCTTATGCTCATCTGACTATAACCATTAATTAGCAAGGTTATTCTTAAGTAATAGTTCTTGCAAATGGGGGGACCAGGTTTTTAACCCCCTTCATTTTCAGGATCCCATTGTAATTGATGTCATATTAACATTAATTAGGAAAACTCTATCAGTTCAGGTACTAAGTTCTGACAATAACCTTGGATGGGTTTTAATGAAATGTAAATTCGAAGGACTTCTGATTTTGCCGACTATACTGTCATCATCTTCCTGGCTAGAAGCAGCAATCAGACTCACTCCTCTATATCAGTACACCTAGAAAAATACAAAAAATTTACCTACATTGATTGACTTGGTCTCCTTCCACATTCACTAGCCCTCCATTTCAAGTTACTAAGACACCCAGATGCATAATATTCGAACATTACTTTCAACAGACAGTTGCTAAGCTTCACACAATTCCCAAATCAAAATGACTACCCCGAGCAAAGATTCATTTCCTATTCCTCTAAACATGACATGCAAGAATATCCATAAGCAAACAAGAAAAATTTTCCTGGGTCTCTAACAGGTTCAACAGTAAACAGCAAAGACTCTCGAGTAATAACCACGCACAATGAGTTAAACCAGAGGAAGAAAGCTTCAGTTTCCAATTTACATACTCCAATCCAATTACTTGACATCTATGGCTGAATTAACATTAACAGACCAAGAAAATTATGATCTTTCACCGAGACAACAGTGAAACATCAAACCCAAGAAAGAGAGAATGCTGTATAGCAGGGGAAGATATATTGAAAGAAAGAAGGCATACTGAGAATATATCGTCGTTCTTGTTTTTGTGCTGAATTGCAGAAATGAAGCGAAGAAATATTACCTGTCTAACCATGGCTTCCTTCCCCCTGCTCCGAGAAAAGTTGATGAGATTAATGGTGATCACAGAGAGAACACAGAGAAATTTGTTTCTGGAGAAACCAATGGACCAAGTATTTACGTGTCCCCTAACTAGTATTCTGCCTTCCTTAAACACTAGACATTTAAGAGTTTGGGTCCCACCTGAATGTTCAGCCTTGAATATCAATCACTGAATCACCTAAACTTAACCGCATTTCTATAAACCCAAAAGAATTTATTTTTACAGTAAACACATGAATGACTTTACAGTTAATTTAGCGCCATATTTTAAAATTTCACTGGGGGAGAGGGGTGACACTTGAACGGCCGTCTGTGAAAGCTGAAAAGGAAGGGCTACGTTTCCGATCATTCTCATCCTTCAAGTAATTTCTTCATTATAGCTTTTTCTCAGCATGATGGGGTCGACGTATAAATCAAAACGGTTGAGATTTAAGAGCATTAATGGCCTGTTTGGTTGGTGGTAAAAGGAGTGATAAGACATTTACAGGTTACAAGCAATTTTTGTCGCTGCTGATTGGTAAGCAAGAACTTCAATCGCAAGTGATGTTAGATCAGTGTAGAGCACCTTGCTTTAATGGGTAACCTACTAGCTAATGCAATTTTTTTGTTAAATCTTTTTCATCACTTGGTGAACTACTGATGCAATTTACTATTTACTAATGTTGATTATCATGGGAGTTAATTCAAGTGGTAAGCGATATGATTCTTTTAAATGAGATTTTAAATTTGAGCGCAGAAATCCTCATTGAGAGATTTACGCACCACAGTCAAATGCATGATGTGGGTTGGATCTAGATATAGTCAAAGTAAATCTCCAATAAACTAGATGGGCCACAAAAAAAATGTTGATTATTCCACTAGACTGAAACAAACTTACTACCTAAGCACTGTTTGTTACACGCTTTGGCCTTGTTTTTGATTTGTTAATTGGGATGTCTTGATTTTTTGGTTAGGAATTTTTCCTACTAAAATTTATTACTTTTTTCTTAGTTTCCCATGCCACAATATGATTTTCTTCTGCCCATAATCAGTAATTTATCTATTATTACCTTAACCATGGGGAGTTTTTAAGCTACGGCTCAGTCACCTCGTATGATAGGTTTTTTTATCTCTGGATTATGTCAAATGATTTTTTTTTAATTCAAGAATGACAGTAATACAAAATGTCAACATTTTTTATGATATAAGGAGGCAAGTGGCATGTATTGTTAATTGTCATGTGACAACTATTTAATTCTTTTTACGTGCAAGTTTCATTTTTATTGTAGGTGGTAACAAAACACATGATTTTTAAATTTTGGCATAACAACTGATACGTATCAGTCATTATCTTGTCGAAAAAGTCATAAATAAGCCCAAAAACTCATACTAGAATTTGGTAGTCTGGCCTGTCCTTTTGTGAATAATTGATCATTGTTATTATGTGAAAAGCAGATAACAAAAAGTATATTTAAAGGACGTAACCTTATTGGCAAGTAAGTAAGATTCCATAGCAAATGAGACAAGTTGTTTGTTCTCTTGTAGTAACAATATTTTGTAGAATTAGTGTCGGTTCAGTTTACTAACATTATAACTACGAGATATATGAAATTACTGGAAAATGTGTAATTAGAGGTACAGATATAACATTAACCTCATGGAAGTGGAATGAGTTTTAGCTATTCAAATACTAGATTCTCTTATCAAACGTGAATACAAAAAAAGGGTCTTTAAAGAGGTTGTCCCAATTAAGTTAAATAGTGTTGAAATCTAATCCAATCAAATTGGCATATGAAAAAGGAAAGCTTAATCCAGACTTCCTTTATTGATTTGATGCTTCATAATCTCAATATGATAAACAAAGTAAAGTTTGATGGATTCAATTTGATTAACTTTGTTGGAGGCCATAGGACATCTGCAACCGTCAATTCAATTAAAGTCAACCCGTAACCTCTTATGTTGTAGCCTATTTTGTAAATATACTCTCACA